>WSZQ02007777.1:47921-88354 GCA_019419845.2 Weissflogia rhopalogaster | reverse complement strand
CAATCCACCCTCCTTTCATTTACTATGTATGTGACGTCAAACCTGTTTATTAATACAGCAAACTGACTATTAAATAAATAACTGCTCTTTGAAAAAAAAACGCATGAACCGAAAGGAAGCAAAGAACTCCATTGTGAATAATGTCTGACATTTGTAGATACATTTTAAATATAAAGATTATTTATTTGTACAAGTGATTTAGTTACCACGCTTTTCCTTTAACAATGTGCACACTTAAAACACATAAACTCATCAACTAAAATGTTTAATCATCAAAAAAATATAAAACGCAAGTCATCAAATTTTGCTTACCCAGCCTTTCATTCTATTCGACATTTTTATTCACCATAGATTCGTTATTTCATGCTTATATCATTAAGAAAGTAGTACCGCAAACAAAATGAAGTTCCTCCTCAATGTTGTTATTCCCTTTGTGTTCATCCAAACATCTTTGGCCATATTCGATAATGGTAAGTCTCTAAAATCCTCAAAAGCATTTGTATTGCTAAAATTTTCTTAATTTGAAGAAATTAACTTGGATTGCAAAGGCAAACGTTATGAGAATGTAACACTAACTGCTTACTATCCTGATATTGATGACGAATCACATGAAAATGCTTATCAAGATCGAAAAGGACAAAGACTAAGGACTCTCCAGGTAATATTTAGGCGATAAACAACGAAATTTGTTTGAATGTGTGTATTATTCTTCAAAATTAAGGATTTTCTTGACGATCGTAATCAATATGTGACTATATCAATGGATCCTGATCTTGGCATTCCCTATGGAACTCCAGTTTGCATTCCGGAGCTTAATCAGCATTTTGGACATCGCATTCGTGCACAGGTTCGTGACTCCAGTAGCGATTTACAAGGGACTGGCTTCACACGAGCGGAAATTTGTGTTCGAAGTGAAAGCGACAGTTATGATATTACTGTAAATCGATTTGTAACATTGGTTTTTGAGAAGAAATTGTAATATTTGAATAGTTTCATCAACGGAATAACAAACTAATGAAAATTAATAATCATGCCTAGACCTTTATTTGGCATACCTCAAATAATAATTTCTGCCCTATTACCTTACAAAATTAACACATATTATAAACGTGCGCTATAAATATATAAATATTGAAGAAATACTAGTGTCCATGCCACACTTTTAACATGTATTAGATTTTGTATTTAAGTTTTTTTTCCACTATTTATTCTTTCAAATTCAACTCTGCAAATCTTCCAAACGTACACATCTGTTTCTACTCTTTGCATGCAGTTTTCTGCTATCGAACGCGCAACATCGTTGTTACAGAAATAGGTAACTCCAATTATACTCCCCCCCCCTCCCCCCAGTTATTGTGTAATACTCTCCAATCCCTGCTATTTGCTTCCATCCTCACTCTTTCACTCCTTATTTGTCCCTTAAGATCACATGCTCCCAGGAATCTCTCCCCTTTCCACAATGGAAACTACTAACATATTCTTCTCCCATCCACACCTTCCATTCCCGGTCTTCCGATCCACACCGTACTTTAGCTATCATCCTTTTATCACCCATATTAATTTCTCTGGTGCCAATATATTTGGGTCTCATCCAGATTGCCTACACTGCTTGGTATAGTGGATTATTAATGCTCCTTTCAATCTCATTTTGTCGTTCCTGTTCTTCTACCTCTCCTCCTATCGTTCCATCTTTAATGCTTAATGTATTCATTATCAACAACTGCCACCTCTGATACTCCTACAGCTTCATACGTCTTTTCCCTTCAACTAGCCCAAGCACTCGCCGACTTCCTTGCACACCATTCCCAGATATATTTAACTAATCTCTTATTACCCATTCTTAATACCTTGCAACCTTATACATGTTCTCCCGTCTCATTGACCCTCTCCCTGTTTCTTGCACTATATAGCTTGGTGACGCCAAGTCTAAGGTCTAAAAAACTACAAACAACCGTTGCTTCCGCGCTACACAATATATACCTTTCTCACTAGGGTTCCTCTTCCCTTTCGGAAGGCCCTTTGGGACTCCAGTAAAAAGTTCTTGGCCGCCACATCTCCCTATCCAATTTTGCATTTTCTTCTAAGAGACTGTCTACAGTTTTCCGCCTTGCTCATGTAAATTATAAAAATTATAAGAACATAA
Organism: Weissflogia rhopalogaster; assembly: GCA_019419845.2. Taxonomy (NCBI): domain Eukaryota; kingdom Metazoa; phylum Arthropoda; class Insecta; order Coleoptera; family Staphylinidae; genus Weissflogia; species Weissflogia rhopalogaster. The sequence goes on along the minus strand of WSZQ02007777.1, from coordinate 86,211 downwards.
TCTCACTTGTAGTATAATAAAAGTTATAAAGGTGTCCAAACAATTATGGAAGAATAACTAAGAAGCCATCGAAGGCTTTAGTATTTTAAAAATACGTTAAATCGACTAGCAACAGGTAGTTTGAATTGTTATTATTCATCTTAATTAATTCGAATTAAAACAGGAATAACATCATGTGAGATATGCTTTCACTGGTAACATGAGTTTCTTTTATTCTGTTTTCCTCTCTACTTTACGAATTAATTCCCAAATTTATTTCAAAAAGAACATAACCTCATTCCAGATATATTCAATTTAAAAACTTTGAGTTGTCAAATATAATTTACAAGTGCCACTACTCAACAACAGATGTCTCCAGCAATTCAATAACATACATTACTTTGACAGAATACACGTGTTTACCTTTCTCTGTATTTCTTCCCACAAATCAAAACATTTCGATTATAATACGAAAACTACCCCAACAAAACTATACAAACATATTCTACAACATGTTTACATTCGGATTTTCCTCAGAAGGCGAAACAACAGATGAAAACAAAGAAGAAATTCCAGAAAAACATACCCTAGGTTCGTTGAACCTAACCTCATCAAACAACTAATTACATTAAAAATAAACAACGATCTTCGTAGATAAACCGGAGAAAACATCACCAAATTGGCGCAAATCCGAAGAAATCTTCATTGGCAATAATGAAGTCTCTCCAGAATTATTAATCGACGAAAATAATTATGTCATACGAATAGAATTAGGAGAGAAGTATGTGATCAGACATGTCTCTACTGATATTGTCGCTAAAATAATCCGAAAACAGAAGAATATGGATGATTCGATATTTAAAGCTGATCAACAACACTCTGACCTTATTCCTGCTGAGTACGAAGGTGGTTTGAAGATCTGGCAGTGCAGCTTTGATCTTTTAGAGTATCTTTACCAAAAGGGGGTTGACTTCAAAGGTATGAAAGTGTTGGATTTAGGCTGTGGTGCTGGCGTCTTAGGTTTATATGCTTATTTGCAAGGTGCTCAAGTTTATTTTCAAGATTATGTAAGTATTTTCCTATATTGCTAATTGTTGAAATTGTGTTATTTACTATCGAAATTTTTAGAATCCAGAAGTTTTAAAGTATATTACAATACCGAATGTGCTTTTGAACAATAGAGAAGATACAGAAAAACCTAAAGATTGTCGATTTTACTCTGGTGATTGGCAATCATTTGTTGAAGTCACTGATAATGAACTGGATAATGATGAGAAGTTATTTGATTGTATTCTAACTTCAGAAACAATTTATAACTGCAATAATTATGTTAAATTGAACGATGTGTTCAAAAAGAGACTGAAGAAGACTGGGCAAATGTATGTTTCGATTTTAGATTGTTTTATTTTGTTTTAACTACAGAAAAACATTAACCACATGCTTTTCTGTAGATATTTAGCAGCAAAATCATGTTATTTTGGAATTGGTGGAAGTGTGAGATGCTTCGAAGACATGATAAAGGCTGATGATGTTTTTAAAACTGAAACTGTGTGGAATAACAAACAAGGACTACAGAGGGAGATACTTACGTTAAAATTCAAGTCGTAACTACCTTTAAATATATATTATATTTACTTTAATTGCCCAGGTAAATGTGAAAATATACTTTTAATATTGAATTCTTTATGCCAAAATTAAAAAATACAAATCCTTGGGTTCAGTCGCTTTAAATGTATTTTTTATGGCGACAAACGTTGGTAAAACCAGCCATCTTCACCTTTATGTGAAAATTGTTGGGTATCTCCTTCAGGTTTATAGAATTTGATGCGATCATGAATACGATCGGCTTGTCCTTGCCAAAATTCAAATGATTTTGGTTTTACAACATAACCACCCCTAAAATGATTGAAGAAAGCAAGTTTTAAGGATGTAGAATGAATGAAAAATAGAAATTACCAAAATTCTGGTCTGGGAACTTCGCCTTTTTGATATTTTGTTTTCATCTCTTCTTCCTTGGCATAAAACGCCTTCCTACTTTCAAGAGGTTGACTTTGATTACTGCTTGATGAAGTTATTTGACTGGCGTATGGTCGTTGATGGAAGAAATAATCTGCTTCTGACACAGGTAGCTTCTCAACACTCCCATCAATTCTTACCGACCGACCAAAAGCATCCCAGAAAAATGTTATTGATGCATTTGGATTTTCATCCTATAATAAAATTATTAATCGTATTGGCAACTATAACTATATGGTATATTTACAAGATCTTCGCCTTTCTTGCTATTATACTGGCTGAAAAACTTAAAGCCGTCCTTGCTATAGTCTTTCAGAAGTAGCATTCTTCCAGATGGAATGCCATCTCTAAGAAAATGATATCAAGATACGTTTTAATGCCCTTGTTTATGTATATTAAAGTTTTATAATATTTACTTGGAAGCAGTAGATAAACAGAAAGCATATGCTTCCAGGATGTCCGGATTTGTCCTTGCAGCAGTCATCCAAATGTCAAACCAAGCAAATGGGTCCTTTGAAGGTAAGTCTTGATCGTTGATGACGTCGGACCTGCCTTTGTAGGGAACTCCCTTTCCTTTTAAACATTATTAACCAATTAATGAAATAATTCTAAAGAAATAAGTGGATAATTCGGAAGTTTCATACCAAATCCACTCATTTTCAGATATATCAAGGAATGTGCGAAGTGAAAGTTGATGGAAATTAACTAACTACAATAAAAAGTCTAACTTTTATTTAGATCCACTAGAATAATCTAGAGAACATTTCTAGGTCATGTAGGTTATCTTAAATAATTATTGTTATCTGGCTTTTACAAGTGCTTATTGAATATTATAGGTTAACAACTTTGTGATTTATTGTTGAATAATTAACTTTGGTGATTCCCAAATCAATTATAAAGGCGGTAGCAACAATAAATGAAAAGTTTGGACTTGTGTTTCCTTTTGTCCTCATGATTCTCGAAAAGATGGACCATGACAAACATATAAATAAAAGGACCGCGTACAATTCTAACAATAAATTTAAAAATATTGAAGATTTGATACTTTACCAGAAACACACAAGCATCGACATATCTAGGCGCACGTATTCCATGTATATAGCTTGCTAATTGCCACAATTTTCGTTAGCTAACAATGGAATAGCATGTGACAATTCCCTTAGACAATGGCAATCACCTTTAAAATTTCTGAGCATAGTTTATCCCAATAATCCATCTGTTAATAACCTTTGCAGGAGATGAAAAAGCATAGGCCACAAAGGCAGAGGTCAAATCATTACTGGTACACGCTTGACAGTAATTCATTAAGGGTCTGTGATTTCTATTTCCTATCCCGAAAATTTAAAATTCTATCTACATGAGTACTAATCTAGAATTGTTCTGGTTATAATTTAATTTTGGTAATATGAACAATTCGAGACAATCGTATAGTTTATTTTTCTTGTATTCGAGGAATCTTTTAATGGAAATGTATTACTAACTTATAAAAAAATCGTTGATATCCGATCCGTGTATCTATAGATTAATTACGTCAATGGTATTTGTTCCTTGCAATCAGACAACACAAATCCTTCAATTGCCGGGTCCTTCAATGTACATTGTGTTTTACCTCGAGCAATGACAAGTAGGAAATGATACTTTATTGCCCAGATATATTGTCTTATTTATTACCCCTGCTCATTATAATAAAATAGATAAATTACGTAATAAAACTGTTATTAACTAGTCAATCTACACAAAACAACATATTTCAACATCTAAAAACTTTAAAAAACAAATAGTTGGAAGGCTCTAGAAATTCTAATTTTTCGTTTTTTTATGGAGACAAACGTTGGAAAAACCATCCATCCTCTCCCTCGTGAGAGAATTGACTACACATATCCCCATGAGGTCTGAAGAATTTAATACGGTCGTGAATACGATCAGTTTGCCCTTGCCAGAATTCTATTGATGTTGGTTTTACGATATAACCGCCCCTAAAACAATGGTTACATTCTTAAAACTTAACAATTTCTAAAATTTAAAAATTAAATTACCAAAATGGTGGCTTTGGGACTTCGCCTTCTTTGTATTTGGCTTTTAATTCTTCCTCCTTCGTAGCCAAAGTTTGTCTGCTAGCAATAGGTTTACTCTGATCACTGCTCGAAGAACCAATTTGACTATCGTATGGTCGCTGACTGAAGTAAAGCTCTGCTTCGGACATGGGCAACTTATCGACAGTTCCCTCAATCCTCACAGAACGACCAAAAGGTGCCCAGAAGAACATTAAAGCAGCATTTGGATTTTCTTCCTTGAAATATTATAAACATGACTTTCAGTCAAAAAAAGTTGTGAAACTATATACCAAGTCTCCTCCCTTCCTACTTGTATAATGAGTAAAAAATCGGAAACCATCTCTACCGAATCCTTTGCAAAGTATCATCCTGGCTGAAGGAAGTCCATCTCTGTAAACAAAGTCGTAAATTTTAATAAAACCTGTTTAATTGTCAAGTATTAACATGGAAATTTTATGACTGTACCTAGTAGCTGTTGCCAAGCACATAGCGTTCGCTTCATGGACACTTGGATTGTTTTTAGCTTCATTAAACCAATGTTCAAACCATATGAAAGGATCCTTTGAAGGAATATCCTCGTCCTTGATTACACTGGCCTTCTCATTATAAGGTACACGCATTTCTACAGATAAACAATATGTATATACCTTAGAGTAGATAATTTAAGATAGCTGTTATACCTGACACGCTCATTTTTTAGTTTTAATGGGTTTAATTAATGTTATTATGACGTGCAATTTGTTATTCTGGTGAATGAATTGAAGAAATGTTGAACTTCTATTAAATATTAACCTCTCGGACCGGTTGTATTGCGAAGAGTGCTGAATAATCGGGAAAGTACCTGTGGTATTTGTCGCCCTGCCATTTTACGTTATCACGAGTGATGTTTTATTATCAAAACTTCTAAAAGTAAGTGGTGGAAATTTATATTTGTTCATCAATAGATACTTTGGTTGCGTCAAGATAAGAAAAACCTGCATATTGGGTTGCCTCCCTACAATAAGAACAAAAAGCTGAATATAACAATCCCACTCAAACACTTAGTTTTATGGCTTCTTCCTCGTTTTAAAATAATTTTATAGTTCTATAAACTGTAAAAACTTTTAGTTCACGACGGTTGAGGCGGGCGAGATCGGGTATGATCGTAATTGTCAAATGTGTTTGACCTTTCACAAGTACGCTGGGAACCATATATGATTTGTGCTGGAAACTGTTGTTTGCGATCCTAACTTGCAAACAAAAAAATCGTTGATAATTATTCATAACTTATACGTCAAATATTATATAAGTAATGTGTGTAAAGTCAACAGAAAATAGCATGAAATTAGAGAAAGAAATGTATTTAAATGTATGCTGGGTTGCTTACTTCCAAACAAATTATTTTAGGTGGGAGATTATAATAATCAGTTGTGCATTCTCAAAATTATTCGTTCATTGATTAATAGTGTTCTGAAACACAACAAAGAACGTTTGTATTTATACAGTAATATGTTTGCAGAAAAAGGCATAGAATTGGTCAAAGAAGTATATAGAACGAAAGATAATTTAGCTGCATACAATGTAAGTAATCTTCATAGGTTATAAACTTATTTTTTATGTTTGTAAAAACATTTCTTAAAAACAGAATGATTTGGTTACACAAGTATCAAAAGAAATTAAAACCCTCGTCGAAGAGAATCATGCGGATGCGTAAGTTTCATTTCATCTCCTTGTTTTACAATTTTAACTGATGAAAAACATTTTAGGCAAACGTTTGATAGAGAAATAGGTGGAGGACTTTCAACAATTCGTTTAAGACATGCAGGAATTCAACGAAATATGCGCTGCCTCCTTGCTTATCACTACAATCGTCTCAGATGCCTGCGACAAATGCGTTGGGAATTCGGCAGTGTTCTACCACCAGATATCAAGTCAAATATCAGTAATTCAGAGTCAGCTTGGCTGAATAAATACTCAGCAAGCTTGGCGAAGTATATGAGAACAATAGGCGATGAGGGAATGAACTTGGGAGTTGATTTAAAGCCTCCGAAATCATTGTATATTCAAGTTAATTGTTTAATTGATTACGGAAAATATCAGTTGAAGGACGGATCTGTTATTTCTTTACAAAAAGATTCGTTATATTATTTACCAAGAAGTGATTGTGAAGAATTGATTAGATTGAAGATTTTTGAGCATGTTGCATAAAATATTTTGTATTGTATTTTATTATTTAGTTTTATTTATTTAGTTTTTAAAAATAGTTTTGAAGTTTGTCGGACGAACGAGTTTCTGACAGATGACGTCTGACGAAATGTCATTTGTCAAAAATTAATCTGTCATTTAGTTGGGTTTTGGTGCAGTTGTAAACGCGGTTTGAGTGCAAATGGATCGTGAAACTCCAGGAAAAACTTACGTAACGCACGAATAAGTCACGCTGGTGCAAAGCGTAAGTACATACAAATTGCGTGTGGTCTAGCCGTCTTTCGGTGACAGCCGTCCAGCGAGAAATAGTTGTGTAGCGCAATAATAACATTTGCGGTTTGTGGCGGTCGTCACCCACTAGCAATCGATTTCTGTCAGCGTGCCAGAACAAGGTGCAGAATCAACGTCTATTTTGGGCGTTTTGCCTATACATTTACAAGCGTCTTGTGCTCGCAATTGCGTTCTTCGCATTGCGTTTTTCTTGCGGTAAGTTGTCCATCGTCGTCGTGTGTCGTACGTCGCTTTCGTAGGAATGTTTATATCAATTTGTATCTTTTGAGGTTAGGCCTCTTGGGGTGCTCGAAAGTGAGCGACGACTGATGCGTGACGATGAGTTTACGAAACGAGCAGGTCTCTATTGCGTGTTTCTCCACGTTCTACTTTGTTGTTGTACACTTTCCTTCATTGCTTTGTTACACATATTTTTTTGGTTGACTCCTTGTTGAGAAGACATTGTACCTATTTTCTGTTATACGTACCGATTTTAAATTTACAATTATTTTGTTTGTTTCAGTTGCCACCTGCATGTTAGCCGCTTGTGTGTGTTGTGTACACGAACGCTAGCCGCAGCACGATGGCAGCGTACCTCAATCGCACCATGTCAATGATGGCCGGTGATGGACCCCACAATCGCGGCCCCATCTCGATGGCGGATCATCGCGCTGTGCGTGCCGCTCCTGAAAATTCGCCTTTGCAGATTTTCGTACGGGCGAAGAAGAAGATCAATGATATTTTCGTTGAGATCGAGGACTATGTCAAGGATGCCGTGCAATATATGCATGGTAAGTGTTTCAAAAGATGTTCTGCATTCTAATTAACATCTTTGGTTTTGCAAACATTTGAAATAATTAACTGATGCGCATTTCAATTTAAATTTTCGATACCTCGAGTTACGAATACAAAATATACTAATGCATTTGCAGTCCTTATAAATTCAATACCAGACAAATACATCGATGTATGAACATCTATAATTTATTAAACTTTTTCAACGTTTTAACTTGTCTGCAAATGCAATTTGGTATTTGTCTTTTTGGAGGAGATTGGTTTTGGTTGTTCAGTTGTAATTTTGCAAAATCCGCGCAAATTAGCGTAATTACGTCTATTCAAAATTTCAAATATACTTCCCAATACACCGATAGCGATTTTTTTAACCATGCAACACGTATTAGTTGAAATTGTAATGAATGTTGAATTTAATTCGAAACTCGAAGTATCTTCTAATTAAAATTTGTACATGGTATTTGCAAAGAAATAAATTTAACAAAGAAATTAATGATTAAGAAAGTAAATTAATACAAATATATTTATAGAAATTGAAAAAGAAGAACAAATATTGGACAAGAAAAAGGTACAAGAAGCCGAACAATATGTCGCGAAAGTTCACGGCATACGTGACGTTCTCACAAGAGATCACATGAAAGTCGCGTTCTTCGGCCGCACATCGAATGGCAAAAGCTCCGTCATCAACGCCATGCTAAGAGATAAAATTCTTCCCAGCGGAATTGGTCACACCACAAACTGTTTCCTGCAGGTAGTGTTATAATGTCGATAGTAACTTATTTACGATGCAACAAACTGTTTTTGTGTAGGTGGAAGGATCGCAGAACGAAGAAGCCTATCTAGTTCTGGAAGGTTCTGATAAACAATACAATGTCGAGTCGGTATCACAATTGGCGCACGCTTTGTGCAAAGAGCGTCTGAAGGAAAGCGAAATGGTGCGAGTTTATTGGCCTCGAAATCGCTGTCTTCTGCTACGAGATGATGTTGTTTTCGTTGACTCGCCTGGTGTGGATGTGACGCCGAATTTGGATGAATGGATTGACAAACACTGCCTCGACGCCGACGTTTTCGTTTTGGTCGCAAATGCAGAGTCTACTCTAATGGTTACTGTAAGTTTTATTTATGTGTTAATTTGCGCTTAAAATATACTTGTGATGAAATGGTAAAAGCAAAATTTATACTTGATTTGGGAATCATTTTTACAGGAGAAAAACTTCTTCCATAAAGTATCGACACGACTTTCGAAACCGAATATTTTTATATTAAATAATCGATGGGATGCCTCTGCAAACGAACCAGAATTTCTGGAAGATGTAAGTTTTTAGTTTAGTTGATTATTGTTTCGCACTTCATTTATTCAGTTTGCCCTTGAGATAATTTAATTTATAGTGGACGTTTAAAAAGAGAAATTGATATTCTTAGAGGATTGTTAACTACAAATAATTATTTTAGTTTCATTTTGTTGATATTGGGATCTTTTTTCTATTATCTGAATCTTGAATGTTACAATTGTTAAAAAATGTTATAGTTAAAAATTGTTATTGTTGTTGAAAACAAGAATGTTGTATTTTCTTCTTTTGAAGATATTAAACAGTCCAATTCTGAAAACATTATGTAATATGTAACTAGGTATTTAGCAGTCCTCTTAAGAAAATTAAATTAAACGCGTTTTCTATGGCACCTAATCGGCTTCTCATGCTTTAAAATAAGTGACAAAAAAAACTTACAAAAATCTGATATTTATTTCTTTAATATATTTCAAAGCAATGCGAAGAACAAGCCGAGGTGAGTTATAAATGTGTTGTATTTTAGTCCTGAACATTCTAACACATCAAAACTACCAAAAACAATAAATGTTGACATTTTCCTCACTTTAATTATAAACTGATTGAAAATCTTAATTTCAGGTCAGAAAACAGCATCAGGAACGAGCAGTCGACTTTCTCGTCAACGAATTGAAGGTATGCTCCCTTGAAGAAGCCAATCATCGGATATTCTTCATATCAGCAAAGGAAGCCCTCATGACACGCCTCTCCGAACAAGGCCAGAGTCCCACCGTCACACACGCTGAAGGCTATCTCAACCGTTACCTGGAATTCCAGGATTTCGAGAAAAAATTCGAGGAATGCATTTCGAAATCAGCGGTGAAGACAAAATTCGAGCAGCATTCGCAGCGTGGTAAGCTTATCGCAACCGAGCTGCGTGAAGTCCTCGACACTCTTTACACGGACGCCCAGAAACTCAAAGATGACAAACTACAACAACGTAAGGAATTACAGGATAAGATCAACTATACCGAACAGCAGTTGATGGTCATCACACAGGAAATGAAGCAGAAGATCCATCACATGGTCGAGGATGTTGAGCAACGCGTATCTAAAGCTCTAAGTGAAGAAATCCGTCGATTGAGTAATCTGTTGGATGAGTTTAATCTACCTTTCCATCCCGAACCTTTGGTGCTTAATGTTTATAAGAAAGAGTTGCATATGCACGTTGAGGCTGGACTCGGGTCGAATTTACGTGCACGTCTTTCGACAGCGTTGGCATTGAACATGGAATCGAGTCAAAGGGAAATGACCGAACGAATGGAGACGCTGATACCAACTGATAAACGTGCTGCGTCTAATTTAATCCTCCCTAGGCGACAACCTTTTGAGATTTTATATCGTCTCAATTGCGATAATCTCTGCGCGGATTTCCATGAAGACTTGGAGTTTAGATTTTCATGGGGTATCACTGCGTTGATTCAACGTTTTACCGGTTCGGGAAATGGTTTCTTAGCGCTGAAGGGCAAACGCGAGAGTCCGAATAATCACACTTTAGTACCATCAACACCTTGCGAGGAAATCGATGGCCGATTGTATTACCCACCTTCATCAGTGTCAATTGAGGATTGGTCAGTCTTAAGTCGTATTGCTTTAGCTGGAGTCAGCTCACAGGGAACGATGGGTGGACTATTAGTAGCCGGCTTCTTGATGAAGACGATCGGTTGGAGGATTATAGCCGTCACAGGTGCTGTTTATTCGTGTCTTTATTTGTACGAACGCCTCACGTGGACCAACAAAGCTAAGGAGAAAAAATTCAAGAAGCAATATGTCGCTCATGCCACCCGAAAACTGCGAATGATCGTCGATCTTACATCGGCGAATTGCAGCCACCAGGTGCAGCAGGAACTCTCGGGAACGTTCGCCCGTCTTTGCCACCTCGTGGATGAGTCTACCACCGACATGGACAAACATCTCAAAGATTTGGAAAAACAGGTGAATTCGTTGGATATTGCTGGGAATCGAGCGAAGGTGCTGCGCAATAAGGCGAATTATCTCACACACGAATTGGAGCTCTTTGACGATGCGTACTTAAAGGCGCATCATCACTAGAATTAACAATCTTTATTGTTTATTTATTACTTATTGTTATTATAACAATGCGAAAACAGCGCACTAACAAATTATTTTTATGTTGTGTGGTGTAGCAAGGTGCGCATTTGCAAACTTAAAAAAATGACATGTAGACAATTTTTGTGACGGAAGAATTTCATGCTATGAGGCCGATTCGTAACTTTCGAATTTGCGTCTCCAGATCCAAGTAATAGAGAATAGATTGCAGAATCGACATGCACCGAAGATACATTGATTGCTAGTCTATATAGTTTAAGCATAATTAAACCAATGTGGAAACATTGCGGCATGCAGTGATTTGATGGCGCAGTGCGTGTGAAATTATGCCTCCCTATTTGATTTTATTACATTATGTAGTGAGGGGAATATTGTATTACGTTGAACTCTGAAAAAATAAATTTGCTGTTTGTAAAAAAGTGTCCTATCTATTTTCCTGATATTGCAAAAGATTATATTCGAAAAACTATCGCATGTGTTACATTACGTAGCAATTTTATAGCAACATCATCTATGCTTCAATGTTCGAACGGCATACTAACAAATAAGAGGTTTTTCAATACTTCCATAGAATATCTAAAATAACAAAGAGTTTTTCGTATGTATGCATCGAAAGGCGGATTTGCCGAATGATCTACCGGCCGGAAACATGTGTTTTGAAGTATCCATGCCAAAATTATCAAGCGGTCGTCAAAATCTTTTGGAGCACGCTCATTGAAGCTAATAATGCTACGCATTAGCACACGTACTTTTGTTTTATAATCACTATGGCCTCTTATTATTAAGATTTATACTTTAAGAAGACATTGGAATTTATGAAATGAAATGTATCAAAGCACGTCGTCATGGCCTGCTTTTATTAATATTTATATATAAAGAAGACTTTGAAACAAACATTTTCTAAAAGATACGAAAAAGTAGCGAACGATACTCGTGTGTAAACAGTTATTGGTGCACTTACCGCCAACGTGTACCTAAAAACGTCGCTTCCACCAATCGTGGAATCTTCCACCAATCATAATATATCCAATCGTGATATATTATTGTTGAAATTTTCAAACAACAGAAATTTGTTGAAATTTTCAAACAACACAAATTTGGAACAAGTTAGTAACTTTAAACATTTATTAACTTTCATCCAAATCAACCTGCAACTCTTTAAATATACGATCACTAAGCATGTGCCATTTGAAGCCAAGAATTTGCGAAATTTCTAATTCGACACGTTCGTAATCATAGGAGGTAACTTTCAACCATTGAATGAATGCATCACTCCAGTTCGGATTCATGTTCCAGTCGAATTTCTTTATCACAGCATTACGACGTACGTATAAGTGTCGCAAATTTTTGCACGTTGTTGCAATCAAAAGAAGTGTCGCCGTTGAAATTCTCTCCGTAATAATCTAAGAAAATAGATATTGAATGTTACAGGTACTGACAATGCTGCAAAGCGAAATGTACGTTGTACAATTTTTGTAATAAACTTGTAAAACATACATTTGCCATAATTCATTTACCAACATTCAGTATTATGTTTTACCAAACTCCGACGGCCGAATCATTCGATTATATTAAAATAGATATTGTTAATCTAAGAAAAACATGATTCCAATTATTAGCGATTAGAAGCAAACATACCAATATTTGAAGTTTGGGACAACCTCGACATAAAAGAAGAAGAGGCTCGTCGATTCGATCATGAAATTTCTTTGACGCGTAGCGACGAGGTAGACTTTTATGTCCGTACATACGTAAACTATCTTTGTAATGTTCTGTCATGTTCATTACCTCAGCAAGTTGTACCTAAACAGTTTGCATAAACATTTTGAATTCATTTTTTGGCATTCTTTATAACTTACACCAATTTGTGGAGAATTATAAAGAACACTATTAACAGGTGCAGCAGGCCAAAGCAACAAACGTTTTTCTTTGAAATGCTTCATTTCAAGGTGCACTTGAAGATGCTTATTATTGTCTCTACATTTTTTCCAAGCCTTCGGCGTTGTATAGTTAAGAATATACTCAGGGGTATAAACATTTTGATGTATATGCAAATGTTGTAATTTTGTATCGCCTAATAATTCAATGACATCATCTCCTAAGTTTTGAGGACTAATTACAAGTACCTAAATTGTTTCCACGTTATATGTATACTTATAATAATTTTTGGCATTTTAACATACCCGTAAATTGAGGAAAACGCCCAAGTGTAATAAAGGATATTGTATCTTTGTTGTATTAATCAAAATCAACGTTTGCATCGTTGTACAACAAATATCACAAACGCCATCCAACAAATGTTGAGCTTCTGCGATTTCCAGCATTAAATCAACCAATTCAAGTCGTCTCAATTCAGGAAGATTCATCATTAAGCGTTTCAAAGCACCTAAAAGCCTCCCACCTGTTCCAAAAAGTTTTGTATGATCATCATCATCCTTCACACGGTTGTCCATGTTACAGGGAAAAGTAAACTTCAATGTTTGAATCTTCGCACCAATTCCATAACTATTTAAAATTGGATTATCTCCTTGTTCGATATACCAAGAAAGCATGTTTATAAATTCATATAGATTGAAGAAATTCAACATTGGAGCGAATATTAAACATTTGAAAGAACTTCCAACTTGAGTCAGACATAATTGAGTGCGTACATGGTCTAAAACATACTTCGCGGAAATTATACGTCCGTTTGTTGAAGTAATCATTATTTTCTTACTTGCCATCCTTGATAATAATTAAACCGAGCTCTTGTCAGTGTGGAATCTTCAAGAATAAATTGCGCCCACACATCGGGCAAGTAGAACGCTCGGTTCCATGTTCGACATACCAAACTTGCATAAAATCGCTCGCGGATTGTGAGATATGAGAAGATTTTTTCCAAGAGCAGGTCTGGTAAATTCGACCAATAAGTTTCATACTTTCTTCGAGTGCGTTTTAGGCCAGTGTCAAAGTTCATCAACGCTTTGTTGGACGTGTTTCTTGTAATATACGTTTTCGTCCATTCGCTTGTTGAAAATTGATGCTGTTGATCTTTGAATTTTCGCCCTGAAATTACGAAAGAAAAGAATTAAGCGCTAGTTATGAATACATATGTTTCTACCTAATTCATTTTTAGATATCATTTTTAATTAAAGCAATAGAATGGATGATTATATAATTTAGTATTAGATCCTTCTACGAGGAAGTGTATCTAACGAATGTGATTGTGAGTACCGGCAGTTGTGCGCAGTTTCTAAATTTAACAGGTCTCTAAATTTAAGTTGAACCTGCTCTGGGTATTTAACGCTTTACACAACTTTTATGAGAACAATTTATTATTACTAGTTACTTCAAACACATTTTACTTTGAAAATTCGGCAAATAAACATCTAACTTCTGTTATCTTTATATCTATTACTTTGTTCATTTCGAATTTAATTTCTTATGGTTTATAAGTTAGACATGAAATAATAGAAAATTATCATGTTGAAATATAATTAATTGTAATGTATTATATTGGCATATAACATTAAATTATATTTAATTGTACCACTAGTGCCCACTGTTTCTCAGTTGACAAATTTTGTTATCATCAGCCAGAAAATCACAGAAACATTCGTTGCTTCGAACTCATGCAGTTCTGACATTGTTCAAAAGATGGCGCCACAAACACAAAATTAATTAAAAAATGAATAAGGATATTCAATGTAAAGTGAATAAATGAAGTACAATATTACATTCCTGGAATCAAATTTTTATTGCAAATGTTTCCCTTTCCAAGTGAGATATTTATATTATTTTTGGAGGAACTATGTAGGGGACTTTCATGTAAGTACTGGTTATGAACTAATCGAGATTACTTCAATGCCGCACATCGGTGAAACTTGCGTCACAATTATTAATACCATGTTAAAGTACATAAAAAGGGGAAGAAATTGACATATGTGGCATGTTGTGCGATTGGATAATAAGGGTGAAAAGTCCCTATTGAAATGCACATTCAAATTTTCATAAAACGTCTTATTTTGACAACAGTATAAAGGAGTTTTATCGTAAAGAGATTGAAATAAGTTTGATAACATGAGAAAGTTTGGGATCATTTTGATGTTTGTTTCATCATCATAGCTTCATATTTAGTATGAAAAATCTTGATAAAAAGTACTCCAGAAATATAGCAAGAATGCTAAACGCAAAATGGTCGTTTTTGGCCACTGTGCACCTTGGCGTTATTTTTTCGAAAATTGTACTCTCTCCAAAGCGGAGTCAAGGACTTTAATTTAAAGTAAAGACCTTAATGGAATTTAAAATTGTAATTGGTTAAAATAATTTTGGAAATTGGAAAAGGATATATTCGAGTAAACAAAATACATTATTTATTTATTAATTTATTAATTAGTGATAAATACTACATGTACTAATTTAACATATAATATTGAGCATCCGTTAATATACAAATATGAATATCGAGTCTAGGCGTTCAAGTAGTAGAAATTGTTAGGACAACAAACCTAATAAGACTAAATAAACTACTCCTAATTCAGCATCATTCATTTGATCATTTTACATCATATAAACTATATCTATAATATAAGGAAACATTACAAAAAGCAAAAGAAATACTATGTAAGGAAATTTCTACTAGTCAAACAACCTAGACATGCGTTCGGAGTACGCAATACGAAAATATATATATCATAATATATAAATCGTTACAAAAAAGTTTCAAGTAATAAACGAGCCCGAAACTGGGATTTCACCGAATGGCTTTCTTCCGTCCATTAAAAATTTGTTCGCTTATTTGTACAATTGACAAATAACAGCTACCGTTAAATAATAAGTATGATTGAATGTTTCCTACGAAGTTTACAAAAAGGTTCAGATTATCAGTCATCAATGTAATATTTCATAATTTTCTCATCTGTTTTTTTTTGTTCGAATTCCTCGCATTTTAAATTATTTTTTGTTCGTATTAATTTTCGATTACATATATAAATACAAATATCTAAGAAGTTAAAAAGAGTATACGAATAAAATCACGGCGCGTGCAAGTTTTGGGCATATAGTATACACACGTACACACAAAAATCTATCGTTTTCCGATTAAATAAATCAATATAAAACATTATCTCATATAAAAAACGAAGACCGAAGGAATTGCTATTACTCTTAAAAATGTTTTCTTTAACAAACCTGTTACTCTATTATAAATGTAATATGTATGTTTACGTGACTTATTACTTGTGCTTGTTTTCCGGCTTTCTGTTCGTCAATCTACAATCCTGTTTCTTTTCTGATTTGAAGGCACGTTTATAATACCTAGTCTTAGTTCATTTTGGCACCCGAGAATGCTTATCATTGTATTTACTTGTAATATTTAAGTTTATGTACTTAATTTGCCAAGGTCCGCGTTGACGTTTCGCGCGTCGCTTGTGTCTATCTGCTGATAATATAGAAAAAGAATTGCATAAAATTGTCTTTTCTATCACTGCGCACTGTGTAGTGCTGCGTTGACTTCCATTTGTGGTCTGGGTTCTCTGCTCGGTTTTCCTGTTGTTTAAGGTTTACACTTAAGTTTATTCACTTTTTTTATAATTTCTCTTTTCTGTCTTTTAGCGTATGTGGAACTAATGTTGAACTCATCTTCTTCTGCGCGACGCTGCTGCCGCAATCATCTGTCGCAACATTGGCTCTGGGCTGCACACCTTAGGATCACATTTCATTTGGCCATCACCACCGCATCTGGAAAATAACAAGATAACATCAGATTACAATCTTCGTTGAAAGGGATTGAATGATGTTTAAGAGGTTTAATTGTAAAGCTTTAAGAGGTTTAATTGTAAGAAGTTTAAGTGGTCTCATTTGGAGGTACTTACACGCAGTGAAGGCATGGTCCTGAAGCTGATCGAATGGTTTCACCCACTTTGTATGATTGTCCCTGTATGAGACAACCGTTGCGTTGCGCGCGTCCCTTGTACGCGTGAGACAGGAAGTGTGGAGGTAGAGTTGTCGTTGTGGTCGTGGTGGTTGTGGTAATATTGACAGTAGTCGCCATCGATACGGGGCATTCGTAACGTGGACAACAGAAGCCACGTATGGGCTCCTCGTTACAGCGTGGAATTGGTGGCGGGCAGCTCTGCTGTAAGCAGATAATGTCGCTGCGGAAACAGAAGCAGAAGTCACACGGGTCGTCGCGTGGAATTTGCTGCGCGGACACATAGACTTTGCCGCCGTACCGGCAGGTACCCGGCCCAAATGAGCTCTGGTCCTCATCTTCGTATTCCTCCTCTTCGGCGCCAGGCACTTGGTAGTCCGGAATTTCGGGCTTCTGCTCTGGCAATTCATGACTAGGCAAGATCGTCGTCGTGGTGAACGGCAATGGCGTGGACTTGGTGAGTAAATCATGCAACGTTGTCGTGGTGAATTCCTCGGGCAACGAAATGCGTGTAGTATGTTCCTCTTCCTCCTCCTCCGACTCCGTGGAACCTTCATGTGTTGGTACAGATGGTGCAGGAGTCTCCATCTTCTCTTCTTCGCTGGGCACTGTTGTACCTTCAGGTTTTTCATCGTGTTCTTTGAATGGTATCTCAGTTTCCTTTTCAGATTGTACCGTAGTGGGTTCTTCTGGTTTGACAGATTCCTCGGTACCTTCTTGACCTTCGGGAGCTTCAGGAACAGGTACAGTAACAACTTCCTCGGTATGTGGTTTAGCCGCCTCAGTAACGTATTCTTCAGTAGTAAGCTCGTGAGCAGGAGCAGTGACATCTTCACCAGGAATTGGTCTGGATGATGCCGGCTGTTCGGGTTCTTCGTCCTCAACGTCTTCCGATAAAATACCTTCCTGTTCGGGCTTATCTGTTTCTGCTTCAAATGCCTCCGTCGGTTTAGTATCTTCCTCAGGAATATGTTCGGATGTTTCAGTTGGCTCAGTGACTTTTTCTTCATCGGTGGCCTTTTCCTCTTCAGTTGGCTCTGAAGGCTCATATTCTTTGCTGGGTTCGGTTGGCTTACCTTCTTCAACAATTTCAGTAGGTTCAGCTTCTTCAATTGGTTTGGTTGGTTCAGCTTCTTCAATAGTTTCAGATGGTTTATCTTCTTCAAATGGTTCTGTGGGTTTAGCTTCTTCGATAGCTTCTGTAGGTACACCTTCTTCAACTGATTCTGTTGGTTTGGCTTCTTCAGAAGCCTCGGTTGGTTTAGCAGGCTCTGTAGATTCCGATGGTTTGGCTTCTTCGACACTTTCGGTTGGTTCGGTTTCTTCAACTGGTTCAGTTGGTTTAACTTCCTCAATACCTTCAGTGGGTTCAGTTTCTTTAACAACTTCCACAATGGATTCCGTTGGCTTGACTTCTTCAATGCCTTCTGTTGGTTTTGCTTCTTCAACAGTTTCAGTAGGTTTGACCTCTTCAATAGATTCTGTTGGTTTTGAATCTTCAGTGGCCTCTGTTGGTTTCTCTGCTTCGCCAATTTCTGTGGGTTTGATTTCTTCTGCGGATTCAGTCGGCTGGGCTTCTTCCACCGATTCAATAGGTTTACTTTCTTCTATACCTTCTGTTGGTTTTGCCTCTTCAATTGTTTCTGTTGGTTTATGCTCTTCCACAGTTTCAGCTTCGGTAGCCTTTTCAATATCTTCTTCCGAAACAGCTTGTTCACTTTCAGTTGGATGGATTTCTTCCGTTGGTACGGCTTCAGTGGGTTTGCTAACTTCTTCGCCTTCTTCAGTGGGTTTCACAATATCCTCTTCTTTAAATACAACTTCAGTTGGCTTGGCTTCAGCTTCAGTGACATGTTCCATTGAAATCTCTTCCTCTTGAGGCTTTTCTGTTGATTCCTCTTCTGGTGAAATCTCGGTTGGTTTTTCTTTTTCTGGAATCTCAGGTGCGGTAGGAACGGTTGCTTCCGTCTGTTCTTCTTCACCCTTTTCAGGAATAGCCTGAGTTTGTTTGCCTTCTTCGGGTTCAACAGGTGCTTCAGTTGGTTTCTCAGGTTGTGTTTCAGTGTCTTTTTCTGGAATTTCAGGAATAATAGTGGTCTCCATGACATGATCATCAGCTTCGGGTTTACTAGTGCCCTGTGAAACTTCTTCTGTGACATGCATAATTTCTGGTTCGGTTTCTGTAGTCGCCTCGGGTTTAACATCCTCAACAGGCGTCTCAGTTGGTTGTTCTGGTTCGACTTGTTCAGTTTCAGCTTCATGTAACAAACTTGGAACAGTAGTTGTAGGTTTCTTAGTTTCTTCTTCTTCATGGATTGGTTTGGTCACTTCTGGCTCTGCTTCTGTTGGCCGTACAGTAGTTTCAATTTCTACTGGTTCAACGTATGGAACCTTGGTCTCTGGAACCGGTGTTTCGGGTGCTTCGCTGGCAATTTCGGGCACCTCAGTTTGCACATGTTCAGATTCAGTTGGCTGAGGTTCTGAAGGTTGGTCGGTGCCAGCTACAATTGCCTTTTCTGTTTCAATTTCTTCAGTTTGCGTTTGCGTGACATGTTCTTCTGGTACTTCAGTTTCCGCCTGATCATGTTCCGGGGCCACTGGAGTAGCTGGTACTTCCACATCGGAAGGTTTCACAATTTCTGGTTCACTTTCGAATGGTACACCTTCGGTATGATCTTCATTCGGACTAATCTTTTCTGGTTCAGAAACGTGTTCGGGAACTGCAGTCTCTGTGCCTTCTTCAGGTTTAGCTGATGTTGGAGCAACTTCAAGTTCACTAGGCTCAGTTTCAGCTTCTACAGCTTCAGTTACAGGCTTCTCTTCAATAACTGGTTCTGTTACACTTGGTTCACCTCCAGTTTCTTTCTCTGGCAGCTTGCATGTTTCACCTTCGCACTGTGGCACTTCGTGTTGTTTGATTGATTCCTCAGTGACGGGACCTGGTCCACAATCACCTTCTTTACATTCCTCTCTTGGTTGTTCTGGAGTAGAAACTTCTGGTTCAATAGCACAATCTTCGCCTTCTTTACAATCTGAAACAGGAATGGTGGGTGTAACGATGACTGCAGCACATTCTTCCCCTTCTTTGCACTCTTCTGGCTGTGCTGGTTCACATTCTTCGCCGTCCGCACAAGGTTGCACAGACACTGGCACTTCACTTGGCTTTTCTGGTTGCACTGGTTCGCATTCTTCACCATCAGCACATGATTGAGCAGTAGCTGGGATGTCACTTGGTTGAGCAGGTTCACATTCTTCACCATCAGTACATGGTTGAACTGGCACTGGTAATTCACTAGCTTGTTCAGGGTGCACAAGTTCGCACTCTTCACCGTCGGCACATGGTTGAGCAGTTGCTGGGATTTCACTTGGTTGAGCAGGCTCGCATTCTTCTCCATCAGCACATGGTTGAACCGGCACCGGCACTTCACTAGGTTGTTCTGGTTGAACTGCTTCACAGTCTTCGCCATCAGCGCAAGGTTGAACGGGTACTGGCACTTCACTGGATTGTTCTGGATGAACTGCTTCACAATCTTGACCATCAGCACAAGGTTGAACAGGCACTGGTACTTCACTTGGTTGTTCTGGGTGCGCAGGTCCGCACTCTTCATCGTCGGCACATGGTTGAGCAGTTGCTGGGATTTCACTGGGTTGAGCAGGCTCGCATTCTTCACCATCAGCACATGGTTGAACCGACACCGGCACTTCACTAGGTTGTTCTGGTTGAACTGCTTCACAGTCTTCGCCATCAGCGCAAGGTTGAACAGGTACTGGCACTTCACTGGATTGTTCTGGATGAACTGCTTCACAATCTTGACCATCAGCACAAGGTTGAACAGGCACTGGTACTTCACTTGGTTGTTCTGGGTGCGCAGGTCCGCACTCTTCATCGTCGGCACATGGTTGAGCAGTTGCTGGGATTTCACTGGGTTGAACAGGCTCGCATTCTTCTCCATCAGCACATGGTTGAACCGGCACTGGCACTTCACTAGGTTGTTCTGGTTGAACTGCTTCACAGTCTTCGCCATCAGCACATGGTTGAACGGGTACTTCAGTTGGTTGTTCTGGTTCGCACTTTTCATCATCGGCACATGGTTGAGCAGTTGCTGGGATTTCACTTTGTTCGGAAGGCTCACATTCTTTACCGTCAGCACAAGGTTGAACTGGTACTGGAACTTCACTAGGTTGTTCTGGATGGACCGGTTCACACTCTTCTCCATCAGCACAGGATTGGACAGGTACTGGTACTTCACTAGGTTGTTCTGCGTGCGGTGCTCCTTCACATCCTTCTCCATCGACACATGTTTGTGCAGTTGCTGGAATTTCACTTGGCTTGCATTCGTCGCCATCAGCACAAGGTTGGGTTGGAAGTGGTACTTCACTCGTTTGTTCAGGTTGAACTGATTCGCATTCTTCACCATCAGAACAAGGTTGAACAGGTACGGGCACTTCACTTGGTTGCTCGGGATGGACTGACTCGCATTCCTCGCCATCGGCGCAAGGCTGAACTGGCACTGGCACTTCACTGGGTTGTTCAATTTCGCACACTTCACCATCTGCACATGGCACGGTTGGAACGTGTTCCCCTGCTTCTGGAGCTGCAGGAGTAGTAATGCTCTCGCATTCTTTACCTTGGCATGGAGCAATTGTTTCAGTTGGTGTTTCAGGTTGAGACGGTTCACAAATCTCTCCTTCAGCACATCCATCAACTGGTGTAGCAACATCAATTCTTTCAGTAAAACCGTCCGGAGCAAGTTCTTCTTTGAAAATATGCGTAGAAGGTTCGACATAAGATTCCGTAGATTGAGCTGGTTCCGGTTGTTCGCTTGACGGACTTTCCTTCTCTGGGACATGTGTAGCATCTTCTTCTGGTTTACTTTCCGTAACCATATCAGGAGTTTCAGATGTAGGTTCACTTGGAACGCCAATACTAGGGAATACAGGCAAGCCATGATCTTCATGTTCATCAACAGGGTAATAGATAGGCTCCTCCTCTTCGGGCTCTTCTTCTGTTGGCTTGGCAGTGACTTCCGTTTCGGTAGCGGTTTCATCTATTGGTTTATGTTCCTTTTCTGTTGTTGCAACCTCTGGTTCTTCATGAGCCGGTGTGGCAGCTCCACCCTCACTTGGCAAAGGAGTAGTAGCTTCTCCAATAACCGGCTCTTCTGGTTTCTTTGTTTCCTCTTCCTCCGTTGCCGTTTCAACTGGTTTCTCTGATTCGTGTCCTTCAGTTTGCGGAGATACAGGTACCTCAGTTTCCTCTTCAGGCTTTGAAGTTCCTTGAGGTTCTACTTCAGGTACTGAAGTGACGGGGATAGTAGATAATTCTTCATAAGTTGTCGTACCTTCGTCCATCTTGTGACTGTCAGATTCCATATCCGGTGTACCTGGAGCACCTTTAAATAATTTCAAATAATCTTTCATCAAATTAAAACAATTTATATATACTTACTGCAACTATACGTCGGACAACAACTGTCGGGTCCATGATATACTGGCATACAGTTTTGCAGATTGGATGGAGCTGGTGAGCATGTTACACTCTCGCATTGCAAGATTGAACTAATACACTTGCAGGAAGTTTGACAATGATTGATTGTTGGTACATTAGTATTGTTGGCATAAGTTTGACCATCCACAAGACAGCTGCCTTCTCCAGGAATAATATGTTCGCGAATAGGGTACTCAGTTTCCTCTTCTGGTTGTTCCTCAGTCTCTCCTTCGACTTCAACTGGTCCCTCTGTCGTCTCTTTAGAACTTTCCGTTCCAGCCTCAGGAATATGTTTCGGAGTGGTTCCAGATACTTCAGGCTCCATATCACCAGATCCGTGTTCAATTTCTGGTTCCGCTTCAGTAATATGAGGAATTTCAGTAATTTCTGGTTCACCGGTGACTTCATGTTTCTCTGTAACTGTTTTATCTGTAACGGTTGGTTCACTTGTTTCTTCTTTTTCTGATGTTATTTCTGGTTTAATGTGCTCGGTTGTAATTTCTGGCACGCTTTCTGTAGCTTCAGGTACTGTTTCGACTGGTTCTGTAACATGCTCATCGGATTCGGGCATCTTTGTGATGTGTTCAGTCACTTCCATTATTTCTGGTTCAGTTGTATGCACCTCTTCTTCAGCTGGCTCTTCAATAGGCTTCTCTGTTGCCTCAGCCTTTTCTTCTTCAGTTGGCAGGACTGGTTCCTTTTCAACAGGTTTGACAATTTCCTTTTCAGCTTCGCCTTCTTCAGTCGATTCTGGTACATGTTCTGTTACTGGCTCTACTTCACCTTCTACAGGTTCATGCTCAACTCCTGCCTCAGGAGATTCAGGTTCTTCTGTCACTTCCGGTTTCACGTGTTCTTCAGTTGGTTTCGGTTCTGGCATTTCTGGTAGTTCAACAGATGGTTCAGTTGCTGATGTTTCATCATCTTCAGGCTTCTCCTTGGGTTTTTCAGGTACAGAAGTTTCAGTTTCTACTTCAACCACTTCAGTAACATGTGGAATATGTTCTGTCTCGACTTCTTCACTTTCGCCGGCAGGGGTGGTCACCTTTTCGTCTTCGGTTGGAATATGAGCAGCAGTTGTAGCTTCTGGTTTCTCTTCAGCGCTAATATTACTTTCAGTGACGTGTTCATCATGTTCCGGTTCAGTGGGTTCAACTTCCTTTGATGGTGTCTCAGGTTCTTCGGGCAGAACAGGCGCCGATTCCTTAGGCACTTCAGGAGCTTCTGTGATCTTTTCTTTTTCATCCTTCTCGGGCTCACTCGTTACAATCGGACTTTCAGTTTCAGGTTCTTCATGTTCCACACCTGGATGTGTTTCCGTGGGAACATGCTCCGTAATTGGTTCACCTTCAGTTATTGGCACTTGCTCTTCTTCTTCAGTTGCCGGCTGTTCGGGTACAATTGGTTCACTTGTTGGCGCAGCTGGTTCAGTGTGTTCTTCAACTGGAACATGTCCTTCAGTAATTGGTTCTTCTTCCGTGACAGGAACGTGTTCTTCACTTTCAGTTGCAGGTACGTGTTCTTCACCTTCAGTCGGTTCTTCAGTAATAGAAGACTCCGGTACATTTGGTTCCGTCAGTTTTTCAGTTGGTTCCCCATCAGTTACAGGTTCTTGCGCTGGTACATGTTCGTCTACTGCAGTTACGCCTTTTTCAGTAATATGCTCGAGGACCTCTGAAACCTGTCCTTCAGTCACTTGTTCCTCTGCCTCGGGTGCTTCTGTGTGTTCCTCTTCGCCGGGAACTCCCTTATGTTCGTCCTTTGGAATATGAGCATCTGTGACATGTTCCTCTTCTTCTGGAATGCGCGATTCCGTTACTTCACCTTCCTCGGGAATATGAGCCTCAGTTACATGTTCACCTTGCTCTGGAGCGTGTGGTTCGCTAACATTTTCTTCTTCTTCAGGAATGTGGGCATCAGTGACGTGTTCATCTTCTTCAGGAATGTGAGCTTCAGTGATATGTTCTTCAGTGGCATGTTCTGATTCCGTGGGAACATGGGTCTCGGGTTCAATTACTTCATCGTGGGATTCAGTCACATGTTCAGCAGTTCCCTCAGTGACATGCAGTTCCGGTTCCGTAACATGTTCTTCACTTTCAGTAACATGAATCTCAGGCTCTGTGACGTGTTCCGGTGCTTCGGAGACCTTTCCTTCTGTAGCATGTTCCTCTTCAGGAGCATGCACTTCGCCTTCAGTCACTTGTTCTTCAATAGGTACGTGCGCTTCACCTTCAGTAACCTGGTCTTCTGTTTCAGTTATTTGCTCAGCACTTTCTGGTACTTTTCCTTCAGTTACATGTGAACTCTCCGTGACATGCATTTCAGGTTCAGTAACTAATTCTTCGGCTTCTGTAACCTGTCCAACAGGTTCAGTCACGTGTTCATCTGCCTCAGTCACCTTGGCTTCCGTCACACCTTGTTCTGGAGTACTTTCCGGTGTAACAGTAACGTGAACATCACCTTCGGTCACTTGACCCGTGGCTTCCGTGACTCGTTCTTCGCCTTCAGTAACTTGTTCTATAGACTCAGTCTCATGCTCTTCTGCCTCGGTTATCTTACCATCGGTCGCACCTTCTTCTAGTATACCCTCTGGTGTTTCAGTAATGTGAGCATCACCTTCGATGACTTGACCCTCAGCTTCCGTGACTTGTTCCTCGCCTTCAGTAACTTGCCCCAGAGGCTCAGTCATGTGCTCTTCTGCCTCTGTCACCTTGCCTTCAGTCACAGTTTGTTCTGGGATACCCTCAGGTTTTTCAGTAACGTGATCATCTTCAGTGACTTGACCCTCGGCTTCAGTAACATGTTCTGGAGTTTCAGGAACCTTTCCTTCGGTTACAACATGTTCTGGAACTTGTTCCGGCGTTTCAGTAACGTGTTCTTCGCCTTCAGTTACGTGTTCTGGAGCTTGAGGAGCCTTGCCTTCTGTCACTTGTTCTTCACTTTCGATTACACCATGCTCAGGAGCATGCGCCTCCGCTTCAGTGACTTGTCCCTCAACTTCAGTGACCTGACCTTCAGCTTCGGTCACGTGTTCAGGTCCTTCGGAAACCTTTCCTTCAGTGACATATTCTTCTCCTTCGGTAACTTCAGGTTCTGGAACATGTGCTGGTGCTTCCGTTACTTGCTTCTCTGCTTCAGTAATCGGTTCATCAGCTTTACTGACGTGTTCTGGTTCTTCAGTAATTTGCCCCTCGGGTTCGCTGACATGCTCCTCGGTTTCGGTAAAATGTTCTGGTACTTGGGACAATATTCCTTCAGAGACTTCAATCACT
The DNA here is from genome assembly GCA_019419845.2 of Weissflogia rhopalogaster. NCBI lineage: Eukaryota > Metazoa > Arthropoda > Insecta > Coleoptera > Staphylinidae > Weissflogia > Weissflogia rhopalogaster. Next base: position 60,850 of record WSZQ02007777.1, on the reverse strand, counting down.
TCTTCTTCTGGAACATGTTCGGCTGATTCAGTAACTTGACCCTCACCTTCTGTAATTAGCTCTGGAGCCTCAGATGGTTTGCTCTCAGTTGCATGTTCTATTTCTTCCGTAACATCTTGGTCCGCATCTTCTGGAGTATGTTTCGCAGGTTCTGTGATATGTGATTGGTCCTCCGTAGAAGCTTCCTCAGCTTTAGGAACATGTTCGGTGACTTGAATTTCACTCTCAGTAACATGTTCATCGGCCTCTGGAATCTTGCCTTCAGTCACAGCTTCAGATACGTGCTCTTCAGCTTCAGTAACATGTGGTTCAGAGATATGTTCTTCGGCTTCAGTAACATGTTCTTCAACAATTTGTCCTTCTGTTACTTGAGCCTCTTCCTCAGTTACTTGCACCTCTCCTTCAGTGACCTGAGCTTCGCCTTCAGTCATATGCTCATTATCGACTGGCTTATGACCTTCTGTAACATGCACAATATCTTCATCAACTGGTTCTTCTTCTCCTGGAATATGAGCAACCGTATGTTCTTCAGGAATTTCCTCGGTGACTTGGCTTTCAACATCAGTAACTGCTGGCACCTCTGGAGCAAGCTGTTCTCCTTCGGTTACTGGTTCCTCAGGAATTTCAACTGGCGCTGCTTCGGTAACTTCACCTTCAGGGACCTTTCCTTCGGTTACATGGACCTCACCCTCAGTAACATGTTCTTCGCCTTCAGTAACCTGCTCTGCAGGTTCGGATACATGCTCAACAGGCTCAGTAACATGTTCGGTAAGTTCGGTAACGTGTTGAGTAGGTTCAGATACTTCACCTTCAGTAGCATGCTCTTCAGCTTCAGTGATATGCTCTGCAGGTTCGGATACATGCTCGGCAGGCTCAGTGATATGCTCCACAGGTTCGGATACATGCTCAACAGGCTCAGTAACGTATTCAGTAGGACCAGTAATGTGTTCAACGGGCTCAGATACGTGTTCGGGTTTAGTTTCAACCGCGTCCGTGACATGTTCTTCGTCTTCAGTGACCTCCTCAGAAGGAATTTCAGCTTCGGTTTCATGATCTGGCTCCTCTGTGAGGCCTTCACCAGGAATATGCACAGGTCTCTCTTCTTCTTGTTCCTTTGGTTTCTCGGTTTCTGGTTCAGCTTCAGGATGCTCCGTGCTGACTTCTGGAATTTCAGCCTCATGTTCGTCATGTTCGGGTACGTGTTCTTCAGATTCCTTTTCGGGCGTTTCAGTAAGTTCTTCAGTTGGCTCCAGTTTCTCAGTAACAGGTACATCAGTCTTCTCAATTTCAGATGGCTGTTGTGGACTTTCGCTAGTCCCTGGAATCTCACCTTCCTTAAAGACGTGCTCGGTCTGGCTTGGCTCCTCCGTAACGGACACTGGTGGCAAGGTATGTTCATCATGTTCCGGAATAACATTCTCATCCGTATCAATCGATGGAACGGTAGTGGTGGTAAGTTCGTAGACAACGGTTGTAAGTTCATCTTGGCTCACATATTCACAGTTATACGTATCCGGACAACATTGACCCTCGCGTGGTGGCATAGCGGTACAGTTGACCTTGTCCAATGGAGTTGGAGCACATTCCTGCACTGCGCATACGATATCTCCCTTCATGCAATAGCAGTGCTCGCAGGCAATATCTTTCTTCACCAAAGCACCATCGGCATAAAGTTCACCTTCGAAGGTACAGTCTGTAGCAGCACCAGGTTCTAATGTTGTGGTGAAAATCAAACCAGGTGTGGTGGTCGGTGCTTCAGTGGTCGATGTGGTCGTAGATGTGAGCGCAGGAGGTTCGTCAGGATGATCTGTAAACGGATGTAGCACTTCAATAATCTATTCCAAACCAACTTAAGTTAAAAAACCAATCAAGTTAAGAGAACGTACCGCAATCGTATCGAACAGGACAACAGACACCCTCCTGGTAAATCGGTTTGCATCCTTGAATATGCAGGGTACACTCTTGCATCACACAAGCAGTCTTGTTCCTGATGCAATAGCACAATTCGCAGGGTTTGCTCGGGTCGGATGGAACACGTGCGCCGTCGCTGTAGAATAATCTGTCGATGGAGCAGCCGTACGTATCCAGGTGGCCAACATCGGTCGAGCCTGGCTTGCCCACTGAGGACTCCGTGGTTGTCGACGTCAACAATTGCACTGGAACTAAATACAAGCGAGAAATAAAAGACGCAATCAAGACAAAGCGTAAATTTCCCCATACCTTCTGGGCAAGTAATCACCGGACAACATTGATCGTTGCGCTTCTCCACCTTGCAATCCTCGCCAATTGCTTTGATGAACGGGCAGACGCGAAGGTAGCACATCAGCATTCGATTGTGGCATGTGCAATTCAAGCATGGTTCGTTTGTGATTATCCGATCACCTTCGTCGTAGTGTTGGAAATTATAATAACAACCGGTTGCGTCCGCAACTGAAACAAAAGCAGTAACGTTAATACAGACCAGATTAGGATCACGGCAGATACTGTGAGGTTACCATAAAAATAACTATTCAAATGTATATTGCAAAGAAAGGTTTTAAAGATATAGTTGATGCTTAGATATGTTTAATTTTATTACGAGTAAAAATTGTGAAACGGAATAATATTAGTAAGAGTTAGTTTCGTACTTGTCTTGTTATAGTTACCAGGGTAGTAGGTTTCCAAGTCGCCGCTTTGCTGGTCTGATACCGGCGCTAGAAAGAAAGAAAAGAACATGTGAGTATGTTTTACATATTTCGCTAGAATCATTTTCGGTGGAACAACTATGACAACATGGAGATACGTTATGATAACGTAGTAATTCGCCTACAAATGTAATCCAAATTTGTGACACTGGGACATAAATTTCGGCTCTGAATGAAACGCATTACGTGGGACACACCAGGTCAGTGGCACACCAAGGTCAGAACATATACAGACTTTTTGAAATCAGTTAGATTAGACCAAGAGCGGTCAGTGGCAACGTGGGCTGGAGTTTGGCTCATGTCATCCATACGTCTTGCATAATAATCAGTTTTCGGGCCGACAGCCAGCGCTCGTTTTTTTTACTTCTCTTCATTCTTGTGAGGTGCGAAAAACCCATATCACATGAGTCACGCCAGACGATGCAAATTTCACATTGGTTTCCAAAAAAAGAACGCCCGCGAGCGAATGCGTGTGCATGTGAAAGATTGGCGCGCTCAGGTTCGCAAGAAGTGTATAATTATTGAAATCGCTCATCCCTGCATTGGTCACGCTGAACCCTCCAGGATTGTCTTTATTACCATGGTTGCGGTTTGTGCACTTTGTATGCACACATTCCCGGACCGGGACTGGGCGCGTGAACTTGAAACACGCAGCCACACACGCGTACATTTCGCAACTAGTTCGATGACCGTTCTGCACACACATGCTGCTGAATTAATATCCCGCAAGTGAGTCTCCATGTCGCCATGTAAGAATCTCCGGAGAAGGTGCCATCCGTTGGAAGAGGCATGGTGCGCCCGCTTTCTAGGCAAGGTATGTGAGCAAATTGATGGTGACTAACATGCAAAAACAAGTGGTAAAGCTAGTTTATCTTCGTACTCCAACGTGGAGAAAATTATTCAGTCTCGGTTGGAGTTGGAATAAGGAGTACCAATTGGCTAAACTATCAATAGATGCTTAATTACAGCCTGTGGTAGTCTATGTTGATGTGATCGTTTATTACTGGGACTAAGGTTATTAGATATAGTTCATGATCATGTTCGATGGTTCTATTTGTACTAAGCAAAACTTGCTTTTATAACTGTTTTTTTTTAGACTATGGTATTTTGCTGTCTCCTGAATTTCTTGAATAGCTTTGAATTGGTAACTTTTATAGATCCACTAGTATTCGAAACTTGCAGACTAGTAACATAATTTCCTTAAGAAGTCCTTAAGTCAACCCCATTATTCCAGAGTGTGTCATTCGCTCTTTGCATCGTAATCTTTAAAATCCGGGTTTATTACTGATAATGTTTATTACCGATCATAATGTCTTTGGATCTAGTTCAGGGTCCCAGATTCCATATTTACTTTTTCATACTAACTCTTGCATTCATAACTGACTACGAAAGTATGACGGTCCGAGAATAATGTTTCTTAAGCTGATTCATGGGTTCCGGAATCGATCTGTCTGTGAATTCGAAATCTGCCAATTCTAAACACGTGCTTAGCGCCCCAGGTCAAATGTTCTATCTTTTCAAACCGGCTGTTTTCAGACTATGTTAACATGATATACCAGGAATAATCTAGTACAAGGGTGCCAGGAGTCCCGAATCGATTTTCTGCCTGTGAATTTGCAATTTTTCAAACCTATAATTGTGTTTATTACTGTCACTCTGTTCCTAAAACTAGTTTAATGTTCCAGGTTCGATGCTCTATCTTTTCAAACTTGCACGTACATATCTCTAGACTATGGTAAGATGGTGTCCCTAAAATACTTTAGTTCTGGGGCCCAGTTTATGATCTTCTATCTTTGCATTCGGAATCTACCAAACCTAATCTTGCTGGCAGGTCGTAGGAACCACGCGACTTGCTCATGGACGTACCGTGGTCGAAACGTGAACTTGCACTAACGTCGTTTCATTCGAATAACGGTTACAATTCATGTTACATAAGCGCACGATTCGTTCCTCCTCCGGTTTCATAAGCACAAGTCCAACACGCACCATACAGCAGGATGACTATCGCGCACGTTTAATATATTTCTGCATATTTATTGTACGGTGCAAAGAAGAACAGATACACGTCGGCGGATGTACCCAATCATTTACACGTTTCGCGTTCGTTCGTGGTGCGTTCGTGGTATGGCTCAAACCCAGCTGAATATGTCTCCTCGATGCTGGCCGATTCGATCGTAATTTGCAGGCTGGCAAAATATTCATGAACATTGCCGGTTTTGCATAGATTAAGCGCCACGCGTTCCTTGACACAGCGCTTGGCGATGTTGACGACGACGACCTGCAGTATTCGACGCGGTGCGCATCCTCGGGGCGAAAAATTCGCGAATGTCCCGCTGGCGCGGTGTGTGTGCAAAACGCCGAGTCCGGTCATCGTGCGGCGGCGGTGGCGGGCGTACCTGGCCTGGCGTGGGAGAAGATATGTTCCTACATGTGGTGACCCGCTTCCTCGGTCAGGACACCCAGAGCCATTCGAATCTCCCTCGGCCGGAAAAATGCGCACACCGAAATGCTTGTCTTTTACAGCCATCGCGCCATCTTTTCGCATTCGCGCATCCACAACGATCATCGCAACAGGCATACATATCCCATACATACTCACATACTAATACCCAATAGCTTGTAATATAAGCAGTAATGTGCCGTAAAACACGTACTTATGGTCGTATCGTAATCGTAAAGTGGTGGGTTTTATGTACGCTTGCAATTGTTTAAGGCGTTAAATTATAAGTTTGGATTATAGCGTTTGCCGTTTTGGTATGAACAAAGCATTAAACATGTGCGGTGCTTCCACCGACAATCGCACATATTTTAACCCATTTTTTGGACGTGATTTCAGGGTGAAAATTAACTCTTAATCACTAAACACCGACAACTACACTAACTACTATACAACACCACCATTAAAATTAGAATTCATTTGTATAATTCATGTAATTGAGGTAAAAAGGAAATGCCCAAAAATCCTTCTTTCAATGCTGCCAATTTACGGCAGCGAAAATAGGCGGTAATTTGAAAAGCAAAACAAAAATTAACAAAAAAAGGTTTGTCATTGTACGTATCAACAGCAATGGGCTATAATTTCCGAAGAGACGATCAATTATGTAATTGGACCAAATAACGCGGCGCATAACCTTCGAGCAGGTGTAGAATTATCTGTCTTTCCTCCTTCACACTTTCCGTATTGTTGCGCGCCGTTTGGCTCGCCTTGGCATCGGTTGCTTCGGTTTGGTGGCAGCATTCGGAAACAATGTGAATCGTGAACGCGATCCGATGTGTCGATAACAAGCACGCCGAATACATTAAGCTCATATGCGCTGAAGAAAAGCGACGAGGAACTGTGAATAAAGCCACTTGCGCCAACACATCACATAACACACACGCTCATCTCCATTGTTCCCGACTCGTATTTGTACAAATCTCACCGCGAAGATCACAGCAACCATGATTAATTTCTTATAATTACACCGTAAATTCGGGTAATTATGACTTGACTCAAAAGAATAACAGCTAATATGCATGAATTCCGTTGTTTTTTTTTTCATTCTTCTTCCTCATCCTCATCCTCATCCTCATCAGACGAATTATTACTAGCTGTTTTAATTCCGAGCTGATAAACTTGAACCTGACGCACGCACAATTGCTCGTTCAATTCGTAATTTAATTCATTGCATCACCTGAAGTCATGGGAAACTAACGTTAGTTGTCTCTTCTCCCATATCTAAACCGGGGGTATCTAAAGAAGCAACTAGTGCTCATGGAAGCATGTATGTCTTATTTTTTGTGCCAATGTTTCTTTATTAGGAGTAGCCACAGTTAGAATTTGAATTAGACACAGAAATAGACGGGACAAAATCGTAATAGCAGAGAGGTGAATATAATTCGGTTTTGTTTTGGCATTGTGTCAATGGTGATTATTATAAGAAAATGCGAAGTAAAATTAAGGCCTGTAATTTGTTAATTTACTGGAATGAATTGGTGTTCTTTGGTGTTGTTCGCTTTTGTGCGCACTGAGTGGCGCGTTCCAAGCTGGTACAGCAGGCGTTTGCACATACACTATATATGGCAGCCACTTGTAAGCAGGTGTTAATTGATCGAATTAACAATATTCATCGCCGTGGCCTGCAGCCAGCGAGCGAAGCTTCTTCGAGTGTAACTTACCAGTGTGAATAACGGCCGGCAGGATGAGAATGACTGTGAGCAATGCCATCGTCAGGGCCCGCGACCCTGAACTCCACGCCGACATGGCGCGTTCTGCAACAGAGCAAAAAAGGGGAATTAGTAACACAGGCCTGAAATGCAAGGACAAGCCGTAGCCTACGAAACAAGCTACGAAACTATAACCTCCGCATGGAATAAATCCACGCATAGTTTCGATTTTCGTCGAACGGGCGAGGATTCCGCGCCGTGATGCAATTTGCAAGTTAATTTTCATCAGGCACACAGTTTTTGATCGACGGCCCGCTGCAAACGTGCATCCGTCGATTGCATATATAAATAATTAGAGGCAGGAAACCAGCGGCCTTTCGGCATTCGTTCGCCAGAAATAAATAAATCAAAACGCAAAAATCGCCGGGATTGCAAACTGGGGAATCTACGGCAGCCAAACGGACAGGGAGGCAGGCGACAGGGAAGTCATCGCTGCTCGGCCCATAAGCGATAAGTAATGCATGCGCCGAAGACATTGACAGGCGACATTGCAATGAAATATCACGAATGCGAAGCGCCTTTATTTATTGCCGAACGATTACATAAATATTTATACACCGGCCAAACGCAACGGTTACAGCGTAATAATGTAGATATTTATTAGAAATGCAATAACATTTCTATTAAATGCGCATAAATATGTATAATCTATGCTTGCTTGTAACGGTAATGTGCGAATATTTCGCATAATGCGCTCGAACAACTTCAGATTTGCGATGCGATTTATTTCATCTTCGCCCATGGCAATGAGCATATATTAACGCTCAGAAAATCGGTAAGGAAAGCTCGAATATGTCCGAGGAGGCAATGACATTCTGTGATCGTTCAATCAATCTTTGGGGATGACTTGCGAGAATCGAGATCAAAGCAAATCGTTTCATGCTAGCGACTTTCGTTTCTGAGATAATTAAATAACGGACAAAGTTCTTTGACACTACTATTTTTTAATATGACCTTCGATTTTTAGACTCATCTTTTTCCTGTTTTCGTTGTCATATTTTGATGATATCACAACCAAAATTTAATTTGTCGATGCCAATATTTAACAACATAATAAATATTATCATCTTTAAACAAACGAGTGATCAGCAAAGCTTAAAAATACTCCTTAAACAGATAATAATTAAACTGAGGTAGTTCCTCCCAACCGTTTCTTGTCTTCAATTTGCAAATCATGGGAACGAAATCAGTTTAACATAACACACGCATCGAAAATCGAAAACGGTATGTACCACGTTGAGAGGCATTAATTAGTCTTTCGATCGGCGCCACTACATATATTTTGGCGCGTATGCAATCCGAACAACTGTGAGACCAATTGCCGTGTTTTTCGCGTGTGTCATAATTTGTAATACAAGACATGAACGCAGGAATGCTCAGCATGCGTGCTGTTATCGAAGGCGAGCGACAGACGACATGAATAATTAATTTCCAACGCGCGAACGAGTGCTTTCTGTGAATGAGCAAACGAAACAAAAACCGCACCGGTGTAATTCCGCGTGGAGACTTATGAATAGCCGCGATTTACTCATTGCCTTGCGTTGCTGTGAGGCATTTACGGCATTTATCGACTGTTGCATAAATTTCAACGTCATAATCTCGTTCCTGCTGACAATGAGCGTAGTGTAGGAGCGTAGGAGGTTCATTGATACAATTTACCAGATGATTTATGACGATATCCGCGAGCGAAATTTCGAACGGCGACGAATTTAATTGAGTGGCTTTTCGAAAAGGAAGCTTAACTTATATAATCATCGACTCTTGTCGATTACTTCTTGCAGGAAGTTATTTCGTCCTACAAATGTCAACAAGATAAATTTACAACTTGTTACAACCTAGATTTAATCTTCTCAGCCTTCCTAAATCTCTAAGGAGGTTTTAATAAAATAAATATAATAATTTACAATTTATTTAAGTAGTTTTTATCAAGTTTCTTCAGTTCTTTAAGAATTTTTGTTTTTTTGTTTAACTAATTTCAGTTCAATTGTAAGTAATGTTTAACTTTTTATTAACACATAGGCGAAATTTTAAAAATAAATATGGTTTTCACTTTCTTTCGGTTCATTCAGTACCATTCAACTCGTGCTGCGCTCCGCAACCCACACGTTTTCGTTTACTACGCTCGTACACGTACATTAATTTATTATTGGATATGTAACTCGAGTTCATGTAGCTACATAAACGTTACATATTAAAGGTACGTGCCTCGAATACATCCGCGTACCGAAAACCACCTTCTTTATGTAAACCACCTTTACGACGATTATGAAACACATTTACGCGTTTACGACCATAAAATCGCGAAAATTAATAAATCATTCGCGTATTTATCCAACTAATAACAGCTGCTAAAAAGAAGACAAACAAGCGAATTAAAACGCAATCAGCTTCGCTATAATTGCACATATTCATGGTCATTGTGAGCAAAAAAAGAAGTTGGGAAAATGTGTCGCTTACAATTTCTAATCAACAACGCACAAAATTAATTTGGCTATAACATTTTACTTAATGTACCGTAAAACTGTTTAATATAATAACTTTTTTTTGGATTTCCTCATTAACCTTTTAGTGAAATATCAAGAAAAAGTAGTAAAATAGGAGCAGTAATTTTCTACAATTGTGTAATTTATGCAATAAAAAGCATTCAAGTATTTAAAAGGGTTTGTTATGTCTTGGCAATACTGTAATTATTTACTTTTAAACTATTTTGTATTGTATTCGTTAAATATGGATTGATTGAATAATATCTGGGCGTTTTATCTCAATCCAGTTGCGGTATTGTTGCAATGAAGGTGCTGAGTGAAGGCAGCATGAAAGGAAATTTCAATTTGCCGATCTGTCTGTGAAACTGGCGGTGTCATGAAAACTATTATCGGCAGACGCTTGCTGAAAAGCGGTCATGACTATAAACGAAAATAATTTGCTCTACGTTGAATTAATCATTGCGATACTTCGATGTAAATATGCAAACAAGAAGTACAAAATGAAAAAAATTGTATATTTACGAGTAAATCAATACAATTTCAAATTTCCTTTGATCAAGTACATTTAAATTCTGAGAAAGTCAAAGCGAATAAGTATACAGTGTATATTCTACTATATTTGCAAGTAATTGTCTGGAAATTGTTATTTAAAGCGGAAAAATATTACATGGTTGCAGAATTAAGACAATTATACAAATGTACGATCGTTTCATGAATTCAAATAGCAATAACTAAAGATTTTATGAAATTACATCTGAAACAATGTCAAATAAATGAAAATTCGAAGCTAAATCGTTTAAAAACATCGAAAACTAGAAATTTACGAATGTTTTTACAAATAATCGAGAGGAAATGAAAGAAATTTGAATTTCAAAGATGTCAAACGCCTTTCAAATTATGTAGAACACTATTTAGTATTTAAAAGTTGTGTTCGCTGATAAAATTATTGAAATATTACGTAATTTTATGTAATTAAATATGAAAAACTGACAATAATCGAGACATTCCTCCTGAAGCAATGCCATACGAATAAAAATATTTTCAATTCGTTTTTAGTAGCTGCTAATTTTTTATTAAAAGTAAACAACATTAAAAATATGGAAACCAGCAATATATCAATGTTTTTACAAATATACAAGAGATAGAAATTTGAACATCAAAGACGTAAAACTTCTTTAAATGATGATGATTAAATGATGTAGATTACAATTTAATATTTAGAAGTTGAATTAGTTGTTATAAATATTGAAGTATTTCATAATTTTATAGATTTAATCATGCATAACTCATAATAATCGGGAAATTCCACCGGAAGCAATATTAAATGAATGAAATTATTTTCAATTCGTCTTTTATCAGAATATTACTATGATTAAAAATGTGTAAACAAGATTAAAGATATATCAATTTTGAAATTCACCTGTATAAACTGATTCTAAATCACTCAATGGGATTGAGAAACAACAATACATGAATATCTTTACAAATATACAAGTGGAATTGCTGGAAATTTGAATATCAAAGACGTAATACTTCTTTAAAATGTTGTAGATCACTATTTTCTATTTATAAGATGAAATTTGTTGTTATAATTATTGAAATATTTTGAATTTTCACCTGAAACATTGCTAAATATACGAAAATAACTTCAATTCGTCCCTGAACTACTATTTCTTTAATCCAATTTACGAAATGTACTTTACCATGCAGATTATGATACATATTATGAGTCAGCTAAATTTCACCATCCCAAGAAAGAAATTGACGTCAAAACCGAATAAAACCTCTCGATCTGAGCATGTTTGGTATTTCCAAAGGTTAACATTGAAAGCTAGCTCATTGTTTAAGATGAATTTGTTTGTGGGTCTTTCTGCAACAGTTTGTCCTCTTACGGCATGACTCCACTGATCAAATAACGCGGCCGACCAATACCGTTAGTGACCAAATGCGCTGCGTGAGTATGTGTGTGTGTGTGCGAGATGATATTGCCACATGTGTGCCAGTGCCAGCTCATCCCATGGCACTTAAACCACCGCAGGACGATCGAGGATTCGACATTTTTTCCCCATTCGACGGCTTCGTGTGGTTGTGACTCATCGTTTCGCGACACACGCTAATTTCGAAAACCTGCCGCATTCTAATGCACTCGTGTCGTAATATGCACTCGCATTGCATTTACTGTTACTTATTATCTGCCACGCATCATTCATCGCGGCCACGGCTGGATTTAAAAACGTTTTTATTTGACAAACAAACCTATACGCTCTGGCCGGCGCACCGGAGAGGAGATATACAGCATCTCTTCTCTTCTGCAGTGTATTCGGCGGCGGCGGCGTGGTCATCAAACAAGACAACGGTGGTTTCGCTGCACTTCGCTGCGTACACGCAGCTATAAAATTATGGAGAAAAATTATGAGCAATTTATGCTGATGATGGGTAGGCATAGGCAATAAATCGATTTTCCGAGAGTTGTATGGGTAATTTCGACGATTACGAGTGGGATCCTCTGGCTGGGATGGTAGTTATGGAGGACCAATGGTCAATACTACTGGATGACCGATGCACTCGGCGATACACTGCAGTGCTGAGGCTGCAAGCAAACAGCTGAGACTTTGAACGGACGAAGAGTAAGCGAACGTTGACTTTTAGCACTTTGTTATGCACGTGGAAATCCCGGCGGTTCGAAGAAGCCATCCCAACTGAACACCGAACAAGGTGCAACAATGCCAAACGAATGAAAATCACTTCAATTCTACGATCTATTTACACATTCACTTATTGCATTAATGTTTTTAGTATTTATTTAGTATAGTATTTATCTCATGTTGAATAGGATAATGAGCAGCAATAACTTTAAACAATTCATTAAATTTCACAGAAATCTAATAGATATCAATTGCATACTTATTTGTTTAACCAGAGAGTAATTAATAACAATGAAAATATTTGGAGTTTGCGTATATTTTATGACGAATAACTGATTAGCTTTGGGCAAAATTCACTTTAAAGGTGCATTTTTTTAATACTGAAAAAGCTAAAATGTAATGGATCTTATTGATGCCTGCTTTCTTGCAATTCTAGCTTTATAAACTTGTCATTTTTGTCAATTATAGATCTGTTTGATGTTTATATGAATTTTAATATGAATAACTGAGCACTCTTCCTTAGATTTCATTTTAAAATTGAAAATCTTAACGAAAAACATTAATGTGTTTCTTTTTTTTTGTAATTTTATGAACATTAGAGTGTAATTTAAGCAAATATTTGAGGTTTGTGTGAAACTTAAGATGAATAACTGATACATTTTTGTTAAAATTCACCTGACATTTTTAACGCAAAGAAAAAAAGATGCTTTCAAATACTGCAGAATTATTAGGGTTTAATATTATTATTTAAGGTTTATGTGAATTTTAAGATGAATCTAATTCAATGTCATGAAACATATTAATCTGGGTCTTTCATATACTTTTATGTTTAAATATTTTATATTAAAAATATTTGAGGTTTATACAACTATAAACATCAATAACTGACCATACTTCATCAAATTACAAAA
>WSZQ02007777.1:31894-41997 GCA_019419845.2 Weissflogia rhopalogaster | reverse complement strand
GTTATTGTAATAATATAAAAATGTTTCAAACTATATACTTTTCCAGAAAAGTGAGTCAAATTCTCCAAAGGAGGAAAATATAAAGATGGAGACTTTTGTGTGATGAGACAACTATAGATTGTTTAAGGATTAAAGGAAACTTTTATAAACTTACGAAAGCAGTGATAAACGCATGAAAACAATGTAAAACATAAGAAAACGGTGTTAAACATATAAAACCACATCTAAACATAGGAAAGCACTTATAATGTGAAATATAGCCCGAAAATTAAGTATAAATAAAGTTATATTTGATGGAAACTCGAATATTTTAACTAAAAAAATCCAACTTCAGGGTGTACATTGTAATAAACTGAAATATTCTGTAGAAATAATGATTGAAACAATATAATATTCTAAACCAGGTGCGAGCACATTTTTTTATGATCGATCTTGTAAAAATCACTTCTTTTGCCGGGCCTCTGGATTAGAGGTCCCAAATTCTCAAATGAGGGCTCCGCCTTGATTCAAGAATGCTTAGCAAGCAGCAGAAATATGATCGGCAGGTCGCATGATACACATCTCGTCTCTAAATTATTAAATATCCGTCTAACTAAAACATTGAGGCAATTTTTATATTAAAATAACATTTAAAAAGTTTAAATGATCGAAAGAAACACAGAAAAAGCGCATAGAGACATTTATAACGTAAAATATTATAAAAATTCATTAATAATTTTATCATGATTTAATTTTAAAAAACTTAAATAACTCATAAACATTTAAATTTCAAAATATACTATGTAATGATGAAAAGAAGCTTAAAATGCACTTATAGCAGCGTAGAAGGTCTTCAGAGACACTTAAATAACGTAAACTAATTTAATATGTGTAAAAGTTGTATAAAATTGCGCGGAATAAGTTGAAAGCACATTTTCAGTAAGCTTTTTGCGCCGTCCGCAGCGAAGTTAAACTTACTTTTACACGTCTGGCTGCGTTTTATTGCCGCGGCGTTTTTCGCTTTTCATGTGCGCTGTTGTTCTTCTTTTTGCCCCGGTGCTCTCGTCTCGCGCGGCCGTGGCACATGCAAGACGAGTAAAATATTGGCGAGCAGTAATGACAATGCGTGTGCGTCGTCTCTCGCGTTCGGGGGGCAATTTTCCGTAGCCCCCATAAGCTAGCGCTAGCTAATGAAAACGACGACGAGGACGCGCAAGAGAGCAAACGGAAGACGACTTCGTCGCGCATTTTTCTGCCGGCCGGAACGTGGGAACAGCGCGCGCGTTTCTCGCATGGGGATGCAAAGTACATTGGCAAACATTCGAAAACGACGATGCAGCGCGCCCGAAAAGAAGTCGCGCGGGCGCAGGGCTCAGTTTACTTAAGCCTCCTTAACTTAGCTTTTTTACAACTACGGCTAGGTGAATTTAACACGCGGTGAAATACCGGCTGTTTGAAGACCCCCGAAATTCTCGGTGCTACCAACCATTCAGTTTTCGGCCCTTCAATGTAGGAAACTCGACAATAAATAGTTCTAACACCTGGTAAACTTCCGAGGAACGTTTCTAATCCTTTCTTATTAGTTTTTAAAGTATATACGACTCTTAACAAGGGTTTATAAAGATTATACTCGTTTTTTTTTTCAAGTTTTGCTTTGATTAACTTTTAAATTTGCATGAAATTTAAAATGTTCACTTTTCAAAAACACGAAAAAACTTTTTTAAAAGATTTAAGTGTAGCAACTTGGAAAAATGTACCTTTAGAACCTTGCCAAGTCTTCATAACCTATGTAATTGTATATATATGCAAGTGCAGATTATGTTTAAACATTTAATTTTGATATTTCTCTTTTCATGACAAATCTAAAGGTTGCTAAATGATTTTCCTTTACCTTCATGTTCTGATTATGCTGATTTTGTTCCAAATTTAAACACAGAGACAATTTTTCGAATATTATATTTTCAATGCGCTAAACGAAACACCAATGAATAGAAATGCAATAAAACTTGAAAGTTAATTGAAAATTTTCAAGATATTTTTTGAAACCTTATAATGCTTCGAAATATGTATTCTTTTAAAACATTTAAAACAAGTCCAACACTATTTTAATGTATATAAAATGTCGGAATTTACACTTACTTTTCTGAAGAAAAAACATGGTTAAAGGTGCTTAATTGATGTACAGGTATATAGAGAACTTTGTGAACAATAAATTCAATATTTCTCAAATAAAAACTAAACTAAAATTGTTTAATAATATTTGGTAAACATTTTTTTAAGTTTTGACGTTTATAATGTTTAGGATAATTAAAACTATTTTAAAACGATCTAATCAAAAAGATATTTACAATTTTATTGTAACTTATTTTGTATGAATTGTAAATTTATGAATTATTTTCGAGAAGGAACAATGTTAAAAACCATTAAAATTGTTGCAAATATTTATACTTAAATATTTTAATATGAATAGATGTCTAAGAATTATCTTTACACTTATTTATACATAATTTAATTAATTGTAATTTAATCTTTTAATTTGTTGAATTTATTCAGAATTTTTTTCAGTAGAAACTTTTCAAAACTTCTTTGGAATCATTTTGTATTATTTAAAATATAAATAAAATTAAGTTTTCTTAACTAACTTAAGTATCTTTATTATTATATATTTTTAATTTTTGCGTTCTTTTCATTAAAAATCGAGAAAAAAGTTAATAGAAGAAGTTCTGAAAAAGCTGCATACTTTTAATGAGTATAAAATCTCTTTAAATATTTATAATTTTGTATAATATATATTTTAAATAATTTTAGCCATGCTTTTAATAATAACTCAAGATTTTATTTAAAACTTTTTAAAAGCTGTTAAAAACTGTTCCGGAGATTAAAGAAACAAAGTTGCAAGAAACTTTTCAAAAAGTTGTAACGTGTAAAGTTATAAACTTACCAAACTATCCAAAAATTGTGTTCCTTGATATAAAGCGTGCGCAGGATTTGAGTACACTTAATAATTTTAGAGTCCTTAAAAATCGGTTTAGAATTAGTTTTATGATGCACACTTGAGGGTGTAGATATGCAAAAGTAAAATTGTAAGGCGAAGTTGCGTCGTGGGCAGCTTCTTCTTCACCTCGAAGCGTGCGGCACGAAACTGCGCGCGGCTGCTGCTCGTCGATGGCTCCGGAGCTCTGGCGGTCGCGCCTCTTCTCGGGAAGAGAAGAAGCCAGCAACAGCCGAAGAAGAACGGGAAGCGCGCGCCGGATTCGTGAAGTCGCACGGACGGCGCGCGGTGTGTGAGTGCGCTCGCCTGCGTCGATGCGCTCTCGTATATATATACAAAAGAGTCTGTAGTACACGAAGGCAGCAAGTGTGTGGTGGTGGTGGTCGGTAAGTACGCTTATGTTAGCCTAACCGCGATGCGTGTGTATGTGGTGTGTGGCGGCGGGTGTCGAACGCAACACACTCGCGTCTACTACGGCTACACATCGATACGCACACCAGTAAAGAGAGGCGCATATACACACACTAAGAGGAGCTGCACACAGATTTGTACACGCGCACAGAGGCAAACTCAGGACGACGGGGCCCCGGGTTCGCGAATAAGACCAGACAGACAGACAGGCCGCAGATGCGCGGCCGGCAGTGAACTCATGCGGAGCGGCGCGCCGCCAGTTTAAATACTCCCCGGTCGCGAGCGGGGGACACTCGTCCTCACCGTGAGTGTATGGCTGTGTGTGTGTGTGGATGTAGATGTTTGTGTGTGGTGGTGGGCCCCACGCTTATTTGGCGCGCCCGGAGGGTGACGGAGAAGAAGTCGCTGCAGGAATGCCGCGGCCGCCGTCGATCGCTGCCCGGCACACACGCGGTGGACGTCGGCGAGGATGGCAGGCGCGAGAGCATCGCATCGTGCCGCCGCTTCCCGGAGTACGACGGATGATGCGATGCACTCGCAGGATTTTCGGCGCTGCAACGCGTTTTCGGCAATATTCGATCTTCGTTAACACTCCTGCCGTTCATTCTGCCATACTGCTCGACAAAATGCAATTACTCAATGTTTACAATGTTTACAACTTAATTAACTTTCATCAAGTTTTCCATTTTTTTTAAATTCTTTTTTCATGTTAATTTTCATGTCAAGATAATGAAAAATTATAATTTATATTGCGAAACGAAAAAAATATTTTTGAGAGGTGCTGGTAATTTTTTTAAGCAGTCGCAAGCAGTTTTACACTTTTATTTTTTAAATTTTCGGTGTCTTAGACTGACTTTCCAGAAAAAAAAAAGTTTGGACTAATCAAATTTACCAAAAGGGTACTATTGAGGAAATTCACTTTCATTTTTTTAAATATTTCTGTGGCTATGAACTTTTTTTAAATATCAATTTTCATATAGGTATAATTAAAAATCGTATTTTCAGAGCTTAAACTATTATATTTTCATGTTTCTATAAATTATAAAACATTAATTTTCACCAGTTAATCAACACTTCTTTAGGTTTTAATTAATTTTCTGTGATGAAAAGTAACACACAAATTGAAATAAAAAAAATATCAAGCTATACGCTTCGTATTTATGTCATTGCATAAATATTCTGATTTTCCTACTATTGTAAGCCTCATTTCATGCGAAAATCATTAAAATCTTATTTATAACAATTCACTTTCTTTTTCGTTGTTCCATTTTATAATTTAATGTATAAAATTGTTTTTTTTATAATTTAATGTATAAATTATTATTTAATAATTTAATTTTTATGTTTCTATTAACTCTATTTTGTACAAATAAAGAAGTTCATTTTGTAATTTTAATTTATACTGCTTATTATTAACTTTTTTTTAAGTTTTACTTAATTTTCTGTCAGGAAAAATGCCGATAAAGTTTTAATAACTTAAAAATAACAAATAAACCCTGCATTATCATTTGACATGTAGTAAGCGGAACCTGTCTAACGCGGAAGAGGAATAAAATATACGGGTATGACGAAATATTTTATATGGGCGCCGACCCCCCGAAATTTTGTAATTTTATTTTTTTAGATTTTAAATTTTATCGCATCTCATACTGTTCTGTTTTTGTCTAGAAATTTCGTTTTTTGCTCGACTATTTCGTATGGAGAGATAAATAAACTAGTCTCACATTAATTTTCGCATAAATGAGTTAACAAAATGCAAAAATGTTTCAATAAAATTTCCATAAATTAATTTCTTTTAGACCTTTGTACACCTTTTTTTCAAATCTTTACAAAGTCAAATATATCTGAGGTAATTTTATATTAATTATGAGGTTCGACTGCATATTTTAAGTCATTTATTAAGATTATTTAACCAAATTTAACTTATCTCGGTTTTCCATCAAAAATAAGATAATTTAACCAAATTGAGAGATAATTAACCAAAAGAAAGTACTAAATTTGGCAAAAATGCGTTTAAACATTGACAAACTATTTAATTTCTATCAAAAATCGTCCAAAATTAAATTTTTATTTTTAATTAAACTTTTATTATTGTTATTTTGTAACTTATACACTTTTTCACGTCATTAAGTAAACTTTATATACTTTTTGAAGTTTATCTGCAACTTTAAAAGATATATGTTAAGATTATTAGCCACATTTAACATATTTCTTATTAAATGTTGCCAAAATATTTAATAAAATGCACATCTCATATTAATAATTAAATTTACATTTATAGGCCATTAACTTATGTCATAACGCCAGAATTACCATTCCAAATATTCATAATAACAGGATATGTTACCATCCATTAAATTTAACGACCTTATTTTAATATTGCCCAACATAAAACCAAGTCTAAACCCTAAATACTAATTTATTAATCTGCAAGAATCAAATAATCAATACATACCTGAATATACGTAAATCCTTGAACTTCCGGCTCGTCACTTTCCGGCCGGTATTTCCGTCCTAAGCGTCGTCGCGAAAAGCCAGCAGGAACGAATTTCAGTTTCAGTTCATCTGTTCGCGGCGATTTTAATGCGTCATTACGCCACGAGCCATCACACGCGTGTTGTTAATCACAAAGCAAATCGAATTAGATCGCACCCGGCGTGTAACCAACCATCTGGCCCCGGCGCCGGCCGTTGTTGTTGCGTTTTTTTTCGAATGTGTATTATTTCGTGGGAGGGTGATGATAGCCGGACGCCGGGTGACGTGGGCGTGCGTGGTGATGCGTTATGCGGGAGGGATTTACCTTCCAGGACGACGTGCGGCGCACGATTGCCGGTACACACGGCAGGATGCTGCGTGATATGCGGGCGCGCATGCCGGGTGGTGCGAAAATGCTGCGCATGTGTTTTGCACCCACTACATGTTTATAGATATGAGTTTGTGTGAATGTATGTTGGGTGTATATATGTTTATGTGTATGCGGGTAAATATGTATGCATTTCTGTGCTGTGTGTGAGTGTTTGTGTCTGTTTGGGTATGTGAATGTATGTATGTGAAAGTGAATGTGTAAGCGAATCTGCGTGTATATGTTTGTGTGTGAGAGTGTGTGTTCTGTGTGTATATAGAAATGAATCTGTATGGATGTATGTTGGTGTCGGGCATCCCACGTCTGCCTGAGCGTCTCGACGCGTCTCTCCCTCGCCCTCGCAGTCGTCGCAACGCAGGGAAATCCCCCACTTTCCAGCCATTCATGCGCATTCGCCGCCTCCGACCTACCCCTACACTTCGATCTTGATCTTATAGCCGTCTGGCGTCTTTCACAGTTTCCTGCCGCGGTTTCTTGACGAGTTTCCTTATTAAGAAGTTTATACAGGTTGTATTATTTTAAAGATTTATTAATTAATTTTCACAAAAATATAAATTCATAATTTTTAACTGCATGGAACACTTTTAAATAAAATTTTAAAATCTATTTCTTAGAAATGATGTATATGTTTATTTTTATTTCATGTTTCCATCTAAGTTTTTTCAAGTGTGGGATTTTATATTGTGTACCACAATACATGTAATGAAGTATATACAAATGAATGAGATTGAGATACAACAAGGAGATCCAGGCGGAGGCGGCAGCTGACGTCGGTGTAGTCGGTGGAGACAGCCGGTGAGGGTGACTCTATGGTGGCGGTAGCTGGTGTCGGGCTCGCTGTTGGTGTATGCTGATGACTGAATGTGTGAAGACTCGATGAAGAACTGAACTGGTTGATGGTGTCGAATTGTGGACTATTTATAACAAGTGAAAATGCTGACGCGACCATTTGTTCAGTTCGTCACTGCGGAACACGTGGTCGCGATCTCACTGCGCCGTGCCGGTGTTGAGGTGTCACCATTTTCGGTATTTAGTCTCGGCGGATGTTGATTGTACAGAATACGGATTGTTGATGAGGTTTGAGAATTCTTTATAAGAATTTTGAAAGGTTTTTAAAAACTTCTTTCTCATTATTTCTTGAAAAATATATATTCCGAACGAGGTTCGAGTCCTTGAGGTAGGCTCTAGATGTGAAAATACACATACTCACACATGCATAACACAAATACACCTAGATGTATACACCAACACGCACATAACTTTACTGCACATCAAAATCTACAATTCTGCACACTTTACACAGACATACACTAAACCACACACGCACATATACACACATACACACCTACATGAACATACACCCAACTCTACTGTACAACAAATTCTAAAATTCTACACATACAACTCTGCACAATCAAAAAGATTACATTCTAAAATCAATGTTAATATATTTTGCTTAAAAGGTTCATTTTTTTATTTTTTTGCAAGATTCTGACAACGGTTTACCAACGGTTTAATGATTTCTCTCCGATTTTATGCCAAGGGTTGTATACTATTGACCCACGTGATATTACAACCCTCGTCCTGCTCGTAACTTTCACTAATAATACACAGCTTTGAACTTTCACGCAGGGGGATCCAGTCACGTCCGCACCCGGAGATTCACCATGGGGATGACATATTTCCGCGTTCATTAAATTCGAACTTCAAGACGATATTAATTAATCATTCCTTTTAAAATTACATTTTCCCAGCTAGGGGTTGCTTCTACCTAATATACCGACTGTAATTTTTATAATCTCAACTTTTCTAGTATCTGTAACTGTCTGCAATTATAATTTAACAAATCTTAATACAAGGTACACAACTTTTTTAAGTTCTATATAATTTACTATTAATCTACTTAATATAATTTTAAAGTGATTTAACCAGCATAAAATAGAAATATTTCCACGTTCATTAAATATTAAAACATCTTGTCTCGTGGAGATTATAATTAACGATTCTCTTTAAAATTACGTGTTAGGGGGATGTTCCTGATGTACGCCTAATATTCTGTCGGTAATTTATATTAATATGTAGTTCACAGCTGCCTTAATCTAGTGTTTATGCAGTGGAACATGTTCGAAATTTGTTTTAATTGAAAAATTACTATACATTTATTAGTGACGCCCACATGGTCTACATTTTCTATATTTTCATAGATGAGGGTTAAATTAGTGCAAGTCATGTGAAAAATTGAATAATTACCGAAATATTTAGACAAATACGTTGTAAATTTACGTGCAAAATGTAGAAATCAATAGATAATATTGAATAAGGTTAGAATTTTTAATTAATTACTCATATAAATTAGCTTATGATTTGAATTAGTAATAATAAAATTAAAACTACGTTATTAGACAATATTATCTTATCTTAAAATCGCAATGTTTAATAGGACGGTAATTATTTCAAAAATAAACTCAAGATCATTAAATACGGCACATAAATCTATTAATCTCCCACACGCAGGAATGTTAAATCGAGAAGAAAAGTACGCATTCATGTAACAGAAAAGAAGGTCTTTCTTTCTCCGAGCAGCTTTAAAACGCATTTTTTCAAGATACTCCTTCGCCGCCCCATGTAAGGGAAGAAGTCTGTTGGCTTAGCCGACAAGTTTCTTAATTTGTAACCGTGGCAATGTAGCCGTTCACATGCGTGCATCTTTTAAAAGCTGCTGTTTGTAATTTATGGCATTTTTGACAATGCGCTGCGCCACGCTAATGTGCTCAGTGCGACAGTGTTTGCGTGTGACAGCAGCGGGGATGATAATTATCTCGTTTCCGCAACACGACCGCATCTTCTCCGCGCCGCGGTTGTCAAAAAGTCGGCGTGTCGTGTGCTTTTTGGAAGCCGACATGCGCCACACAATATCCACACACGCAACAAGCAGCAGCACTCAAAACTCATCACGAGATGACA
The DNA here is from genome assembly GCA_019419845.2 of Weissflogia rhopalogaster. Taxonomy (NCBI): domain Eukaryota; kingdom Metazoa; phylum Arthropoda; class Insecta; order Coleoptera; family Staphylinidae; genus Weissflogia; species Weissflogia rhopalogaster. The sequence goes on along the minus strand of WSZQ02007777.1, from coordinate 32,788 downwards.
GGCTGGTGCACATTGCAGGCGGGTACTGCTGCTTTTGCGCGGGCTGTTTTGCCGCTGTCTGACGGGGATGAAATTTCAGACGGGCACTGCGCCAGACGCACACCCACACGTTACTCGTGAGTAGTGTGGCAGTTCAAAATTCTCATAAATTTCGGGAGGCGGAGTGTATGCGGTAATAAACAATGAGCTGGCCATCTCTACAACCATCTACAGGTTATAATTTACTCTTACTATCATCATATATGTGCATACAACTTAAATAATTGCATGCGACTTGTTAGAATGAAGGATAATTTGATATTTTTTATCAACACGAATGTGCCGCTGTGAAATGGGTTTTTTATATTAGAGATATCAATAAGAAAAAAATAAATAAATAAAAATCGAAAGTCTCTTCTCCTTCAAATTTGTTGTTTATATGACCCGTCTTAATACACATTTTGTGGGCGCCAATTTTCTGTCTCGGATATAGTGAAGTTATTAAATATCAATTAATAGAATATTTTATATAATACCAATTGATGCGTTTCATTCAGACATTGCGATCGATACCAAACAGTAAACGCATTTTATTTATTTATACTATTTGCTTTCATCAGCGTATTCTTCTGTAAATGTGCAATATTTTTTGTTGGAACATATTGTGGCACTTCTTCTTTTAATATATTGTTAATATGACCCAAATTAGTACAAATTTGGGAGCGCCAATGTTTAGAAATGCCAATTAAAGTTTGAAATTTTCAATGCATAAATGCACTCCATTTTCTCCGAAACTAGAAGAGGGCGTCTCAAGATGTTAAAACAAAAAATATTGCAAATTCATAGAGGAATATGCTAATGAAAAAAATAATCATCGAGTCGGTGCAAATAAAAGAAAGGGTTAAATAAAAAGAT
>WSZQ02007777.1:6077-30249 GCA_019419845.2 Weissflogia rhopalogaster | reverse complement strand
CAAATTACTCTGACTGAAAGAATCCTGCGAGGCCACGCCTCATGCTCGAAATTTCGTATCAGTAGTAACAAAAGTAATAGCAAAAAGCCTTACTGAACATATTAACCCTTAATTCGCTTCAGAATCACAGGTTTTCAGAGCGAAAGCAGTTGCATAATCTATGTTTATGACGATTTATCCACGTTCCGAACGACTTTCGCCGACTTTGAACTCGATCTCGACACACAGCGCCGACGAACTTGGCCTCCTCCACGACGGGCGCGTGGCCTAGCTATCGCACAAAAGCACCGCCAAAGTCAATGTCTGAATGCCAATGCTAGCGGTTTTTGCGCAACATTCGCGGCCGTCGTTCTTTTCTTTTGCCAGCGAAACTATCACGTACGTACATCCAACAGCAGCGTAAGAGTTGCGCGAACGCGTGTGTGGTAACTCTTGCGCGTTCTCGACGGTTACCGCATCGAAGTCGAAGGAAGAGGAAACGCAGCAGGCACCACAGCAGAGGCAAGTGAAAGTGTTTCTTGTACTTGGCTTATTTCTTTTCCTGCGCGCTCAGCGCTCTCTCAACTCTATCGAGTTCAATGTCATTGCATTCTTTCAGATCCTTGCATCACATTACTCTTCTTCTCTTATGAAACTTTCAATGTTTCTATAATGCACTTATGAATAATTTCGCCCCGTGAGAATCGTTAAGAACATTAACACGATAAATGTGATTTCTGATCGATGGATGGGGCCTCCTAGGGTGTGTGGATGTGTGGACCCTCGACTGGAATAGATCAGATCGGTGCCGAGGATTTAAACCAACAGAGGGTTGGCGTGCGCAAATTGTCTTCTTATATTTGCACGATGAAACGAACGAGCTCGACCTTCTCCCCCTAAAGTACGCCAAGTAAATTACACTTTTCCAACGTAGCTCATGCTTTCCACCCGACCCTGACAACAATACATCACTGGTGTATGGGACGACACATGCCGATATATCGTCGGTGCTTTCCTAAAGCCGCCCCTTCGAAGAGCAGTCGGGTGCGAATTTGAGCGCTTCGCAAACTCGCTCGCACTAATTTGACGTGCACGACTGGATGTTCCCAGTTGTGACGCACCACACCCTCTTCCCGCAAAGTTGACCTATTCTCCTATAATGACTCATAAAACAGAATACTAGAGGATTATTAGTGTTTGTTTGACATATATTAATATTCTATTCTCTGTGAACGTTAATATAGTGGAAAAACCTTTCTACCTTCTCTTTTTTAACCAAATTTCATCCTGGTAAGATGAAATTTTGTTATGATTGATTAATTTTTTGGAGGTTAAGTTGAATCTTCAACAATATTCTTAATTAAATATTTGTATTCCCTGTTGTTTTTCGTAATAACTATTATTATTATACCTAGGAGAGTTGTCAAGGGAAAACTTCAAATATCTCTAGAAATAAGCTCTATACGAAAAAATTGTAAGTAATAAATATGTAATCATTCCATGGGGAAAATGTTCTTGGCATATTCAGCCCTCCAGCATCTCCCACAGTAGATGGGGATAAAATTGGGACAAAACTGTCAATTCCGCTTTTAAAATGTTTTTTATGTATATTATTGTTAATGGGACAAACCTACGTGGGGAAAGTGAGGTAAGTGACTAATTCCGGACATAAAACCTTAGCTAGGGCGGAAAATGGAGAATAACCAAGTGGATAACGCAATTCAAACTGGAGATGGGTGCTTTGGTGAATATCTCTTTAAAAATTGCCTTGATTGTGGATACAGTGGGGAAGAGTACTATGTACTGCCAGCAGTAGAACAATGCGCGACAGAGCTTGGAGAAGCAGACCATACTTAAATTTACAATAATAATACTAAATTTGATTATTGGCTGAAATTTAACCAATTCTAGCTCTTGCGACTACGGAAAGACAATGAATTCAACAACTAATTTGAAAATAATGAAATTTTAAGTTTTTTTTTTTTTGTAGTATATCATCGTACAAATCGAGAAAAGGAAACTAAAATATTCCTAGCCTCTCTTCATTTGTTTCCCCGAATTGCATTTTCGATCTTACTTTTTGAAAGGTTAAGTAAGGTTACAGCTTACTAATTTAATCCCAGAATTAAATGTTCCTAGGCCTTGTTCTAGGCTCGGAATCGATGTCGTTTAAAGTCTGAACTTCATCTGATGTTCCTAGTCATCAGTGCAACGAAACTTGATTAGATCATACATCTGAAATTCATATTGCTTGAACTTTAACCAAAATCAAGTTTCTAGTTCTTTAGATGCCAAGGAATGAATACGATTGCCAGGCTAAGCAAACCCTAACTATTCAAAATGGAAAACAAAATTACTATTTTTTAGTGTGTATCATGGAAAAAACTAAAATTGAAGTACAGGAAACAAATACATTTCTTTATTTGTTTTCAGTACTTCAATTTCAACTACATAAAATATTATTAAAGATGAAGCTTTTTATGAGAGACATCATTTCTTCACTTTAGCATTAACATCACTTCATTAAAATCAGTATATTTCAACATGCCAAAATGAATTATTCCATTTGGAAGAACCCTTAACGAATACACTTCAATCTCCTGAATCTCCTGTTCTACATCCCCCGAGAGTTATTGAATATCCTATCCTCATATTCGCAGTAGTGAATTGGGAATTTTTGCAATAGGAACTCGTCGACAAAACCAGCACCACGAACGTGGGGGATGAAAATTCAGTTAACGTGATCTATAATACTTCGCAAGCTCTCCACTTACTCGACGAGCTTAACGTACTATTGTGAATGTGATAGAAAATTTCTAGTGCAAACTGCAGCAATCCCTGCAATTCCAGCTGCACAGAAATCAATAAATGCCCAGCGGTACGAACATATTAATTGGAATTCAAAACCGTCGACGAGATTTCTGCGTAAATAAAATTTTTATTCGAATTCTAAACGGAGGGATATCATAGACAGACAGACAGCTACCAACCAGGTTGACAGCTTTGGTTCAGGCCGGACCAGGCCAGGTAAAGCGAGTCTCACTCTAATGCGAATTGTGTATGATTGAGGAATTTCCGTGGTGGACGTGCTCAGACTGTTCATCAGCAAGCACGTCCTGCGAGCGAGACACTATCCAAGACAAGACAAGTTTGCGATGCACTGTTTGGTTGATGTGCGTCGAAGACAATACATAAAAATGTTGTCGATTCTAGTGGGTCGGGCTTGCAACTTGCCACAGGTGGAGTTTGAGTATGTGTGTGTGTGTGTGTGTGCTCTTTTCGGATTGCCAGCAGCAGAAATTCCTGCGGACACAACTTTTGCTTGTGCCGTGGCCGTGTCGCGAGAACAAGAGCACATAAAATTTTCGTTCCTCGTACTCGCCGTTACTCCGTAATCGTGGTAATGGCGCACCGTTGCAACGCACGGCAGAGCGCCAGAGTATTATCGGGGTAACCGGGTAATAAGTGTAATCGCCGATTGTATTATTCATTGCGTTTAATCGATGTGGCGCTCGCTGAATTACAAATCGCACAGCGCCGTTTAGCCGTGTGGGCTCGGATGTAAACGTGCGCGTTGCATTTATTCATGATTATGTTTTATTTCATTCTTGATTTAAGGGAGTTTAGTTTTTTTTTTTGAAAAATATTTTTTAAGGTAAATCATTCTGAAAAACATCTTACTTTTATTGGAGATTAGATATAAGAAGGACTAAACTATAAAACTATACTTTATACGAAGAAATAGATGAAAAGCTTGTGAAACGTGTAACTGTTTATGCCTTAAAATTAAACAGAGAATAAATGAGTAAAACACGGAGCTAGTTTTGTGAAGCGTCGTGTAGTGTAGTGTAGTGTCGCGTCGTTATTATATATACAAATTAAACATGTTTATCGTGCCCTTCATGTGATGCCATCATGACCTATTCAATTAATTAAATTATTTTATTAACTTAACTTGTACATTTCCAGAGTTGTTTTAAAACGAAAAACTATTTTTAAAACTTGTCAAAACGAAAAAAAAAGAATTAAAACAAAGTTAAACCAAAACAAATTAAAGAAAATTCGAACAATTTCCGTCAATTCCAGCAATACCAACTTTAAATGCCCCGAGAAGAAAGAAAAACAGTTTTATGGAAATCGATTTGCCAAATCAATTTCATAGCACATAAATTCCACAGGAAATCGAAGTTGTTGGCATGTCTTCTACCTTGTATTAACCTACATACAGGACGTGTCCACACCCACGTTAAACACGAATCCCTTTCTGCGTTGAAATTGTCCAAGGATTTCGAAGACAAACCATCGTAGAGTGGAGTCATTTCCAACTCATTGTCAGCAAACACGCTCTTGCGATGTTCAAACATGGAATTAAAAATACATGAATAATCGTTGGCAATTTTTCCACTTCTGCAATTCTCTGCAATCAAGTTCAGGTAACAGTAAAGCAAATTTTTATCATCTTAATATAAATTTATAGACGTTCGTATGTCTAATAAAATCGGTTAATGAGAATTCAATCTGTCGTTAAAACGATTTAAAGCAATCAATGCTCGGTTTTTATCGCGCAAATTTCGTTAATTAGCGAACGAAGTTTTATAGAATCTCATTTCATTTCGTGGTAGCTGCGAGATGATTTCGTTCACAGTTATCGCAACTTCTACAGGTAGGTTTGGCTGTGATTTAGCGTCGAAGTATTCGCATTTCTTTCGGTAGCAATTCGCAATTGGTCAACCTCTCAACACGTTCTCGATGTATGAGTATTGGGAGATCAAACGGACGATACCGGGTCTGCGGGCGTTATATAACGTTTGTATTATTGACAATATCATGCATTCTTTTATGTGATGTTGTAAGGATCCGAGCTTTGTATGGCTCCGAATGAGCACAAAAAAGCGTATTATATCGGTCAGATGAGATGATCCGTTATGATTTTTAATTGATTTACGTTGCCGTGCGTTGCTCGTGTTTCATTCAACTCGAAAACGCCTCGAGATGATTGCAGACGATGATGATGTGCTTTGTCTGTAATTAAGCAGCCGATAAGTATTCTTAGTCTTTGTGTTGCTAGGAATGCAACGCTGACTTTGACGTTTCTGGGTTAGGTATCATTGCTTTGGGAGAGACAGATCTCATTTGTCAAAGTGACAATTTAATTTTGTACTTAGTCAAGTTGGGATGTAAAAAAGTTGGAGAGTTTCTAACAATGTCTCGGGAGAAATCAATGTGAAATTCGTAGAACTTTTTAAGGCTTTATTGTTGCTTTTTTTTCAAACTTTTAAAAAGTACTTTAGTGTCAATTATTTTTAGAGAATGAACTATTTTTAGAAAAAAGTAAGTTTAAGATTAAATATGACAAAAGTTGAACGCCAAATTGGACAATTCCAATGCCGTTAATACTAAATAACCGTTTTTCAGACAATTTGAAAATTTACAGATTCGTCCTTACAAATTTCGTTCAATAAATGTGACAATGTATCGTAGTTGAACACATTTTTATCTATATAAAAACTAGGCAACTCCTTGTGCATAATTTTCCCTCTAAAGAATTTTATATATTTATTTATTTTTTGTTCTATGCAGATGTTAAGAAATAGGAAGTCGAATCTCCTAAGAAAAGAACATCTCATTTAAATATTGAGAAAGAAACATAAAAATTGATGTTCCGCCTAAACAGCATTCAAAATGTTAATCATATTTTTTGTATAATTTACTATTAATCGCATTAAGTGCAGGCTGCGTCTTTAGCTACGCAAGAACACAAACGCTATAATTACGCCGCATGCGTGTAACGGATATTGCCCTTCAGTGGTCATCGCTTCATCGTTGAGAAATCCACATCGAGTTTTTTTTTTCAAAATTTTCTATTACGCATTACACGTTACGTACACCCAATCTGTCGACATTTATTCAGCTTGATTTCAAATGATTCCAAAGTGATTAATTTCATATACTGTTAGACGCTCTCCAGCTTGCTCTCTTGCGCCTTGCGTCTTCTGATGCTGATGCTATATGCGATGTTGTTGTTGCCGTTGTGTTGTTGGGTATATCGTTATTGATGCATAGTTGATGGAATAGCAATCGCCAAGTGGCTTTTGAATTCAGTAATCATACCCAACAGAAACACGATCGAAATTATAGCAAAGAGCAGCGAGAAAGACGAGCTGGCAACGGCTAAATTATTTGTTAATGAAAATATTCATACGTATGCCTCATGAATACGATGGGTATGAAAAATTTCGAATGCCTAATTTTCGAGTGTGTGTTGTGCGATTGCAAGATGTGAACGAGTTGAGAACGAGTCGAAAGATCAGTTCATTGCGTTCGCATTTCGATTGCCCACCGGCGGACTGTATTCTTCTATGGTGCTGCTTTTTTTGAGGATTGCGTCGTGCTATTCATAATCAAGCGTCGCAATTATAGGAAAACGTGAAGATGTGGTGAAGGTGAAGCAATATTGTTTCCTGAAATAGCTTTATAACGGTTGGTTTCCTCTTTTTTGCAGTCTTTTGTTATAAATTGTTTAAAAATTTAGGTTATACACTTCTTTTTGGAAAACTGTTAAGAGTTAACATGAACAGCTGATTAGTCGAGTTGAGATAATGTACTATAAGTTGCATAGTTCCTCGTATTTTAACTTGCTATAAAAGAGACGATGTTGCGCTCTTATTCTCATTTTGGCCATATTTTATACTCGCAAATGGATGAAATGGAATTGCGTCCGACCTGTGTATCGATGCTATCACATTTTTGTTTAGTATTTGGGAACAGATACTTAGTGACTGCATTATCTGTCAATTTGCTATTTGATGAAGCTTATTGGTATTTGTGGCGTTATTGTGTTACTTCGTAATTCCATGCAGAAGACACATTTCCACAGTGATCCACATCCATTTTCCGAGAAATGAAGGACATGCAGATATAAGAAAGATAAGTTTAATGTTGCACTGTATTAGCCATATCTGAGAGAAATATTTCTGTGAAAATTAGGTATTGTGACTTCTGCTGCGACAATTTGATTGAGGAACTGAAAGTCCAGAACATGCATTGCAAAATATAGACGTGATAATCCAATAAATGGGTGCACAAAGTCATTGTTATACATAACGCATTATTTTCTTCTAGAACTACCATTTACCACAGTAGATGTAGTTCCAGATTTTGTTGAACCTGAGACTTTGCAGCCCATGAGTTAATGTAAATAAATATTATAAATATTGTGTAAAATACGTTGCTAAATGTGATTCGTGTATTGATAATATATTGATAATATCTAAAGAAATCTATTTGGACTTGTTTTATAACGAAATTCAGAAATTGTGCTAAAATACAACTTAAGTTACTGTAATTTAAGTTGCTTAAAGAAAATGTCTTTAATCTTCATATTGCAGACATTTTCGTAATTTTGGATGGATCAATTTATTGTGTCAAATATTTGTTTATAATTATTTTAAACTTCCGTCTTCTTTGGGTGTCCTTTTTAATGGTAGTTGGTTTTCAAACTGAATAACCAAAAACTTATTTTTGTAAAAATGATAAGAGATAACCTAAACAGTGGACAATATTATTCAGGTAATATTGGTTGCATATTTTGCCATATTTTAACCTGTTCTGAAAGTCACAGTACATGCTTTGTCGAGTTGGTTGCCTAGGATAGGCGGTACGCGCTGCACGGCATCAAGCACGGTACGCGCTGACTTCCGTCTATTTCTCCTCTGGAAAATTTGTCGAGTGTTCACGTTTTTGGTCTTGTGATCTTGTTTTAAAAAAGTCGTTGTGGTCTTCGAAATCGTGGCTTTGTGAACAGAGACGTTGGGGTGAGTGGTACTTGGTACATGGGCTAAACTCAAGTAAATTTGCTTAAAAAGATCCTGTTGAGTCAGGTTCCGCGCATCACCGGGAAATAAATTATCCCGGTTCAAGCAGTTGCCTCTCTTTTATTAGTCTTAACAAACCTAGATGCTATCAATTTTAAGAAGCTTAGAAAAACTAAGCAAACTAATGTACCGACTTTTAAGAAAAATGACTTCATTTTCGTATTGTAATATTTAATGATTATTGGGTATTTTTCAAAGATTGAAGGAAATATTTTAAGTCGAACCAACTGATTGCATAAATTTTATCAAATTTTGGACTCTCTGAGTCATGTCTTTGTAAAAATATGTATAAGGTAAGACCACAAACAAAAATTGTTCTTTGAATAGGCGTAGAGACCTTTCCCAGAGGTTTTTTCAAAAATTATATCAAACATTAGACAAATACTTATTAATATCTACACGATGTAATTGTAGCATACTTAGCAATATTATATGTTTAAAGCAAAATTCTAAGTCTCCTTATTCTTCCCAGAAGAACAAAAGTTCTCCATAAACTCACGTCACATCCTCACATGTGGTAATTCCTGAGAACCAAGACTATAATTTAAATCAAATTAGACAGCGCACAAGATTATTGTACACGAGGTTGAGTGGAATCAATTTCGCTGTATCAATTATTGGAAATATGTTGGTTATTGTCGCACATAATCAGGGCCGACGACGTCGTTCGGTAATCGCTAATAATGCGCCCCCCAACAACGAAGCTCTCCATCGTCGTCGTCTGTTGGTCGATAGGTCGATGCTGGGCCCCAAACAAGCAAAAACGAAACGAACAGCAACATCAACAACACGAACAACACAACATTTGCAAAGCATTTGCAGGCGGGGCGCGATCGCAACGCAAGTGATGATGATGACAAAAAACCTGAACAATGACACAATAAATGCAAGCGAGCGAGAGTGTGGCTGGGCACGAGGACCGAACAAGAACAATGCCGACGAGAAGACGACGATAGTCCGGCCTGGCCGATGCGAAAACGACAAATGACAGCCCGGCAAGACACAAGATCGAGCCCAACAGCAGATCGATCCTAAATCGTACCCTTTAGAGTGTTTAACTCCGCGGCTGGAGTGCGGTGCTGCGACGTTTGCGAAGTTATTCGATGAAATCGATTGATAAAAACTCATCGCAGTGTCCACAAAAAGCGGTCGGCTAAGTATAGAATGCCTGTATACATGCAATGCATACACATATACATGCAATGCATATACATGCATACACATGCGAATATAAACGCGAGTATATAAAATGCGCCGGTGCGAAGGCTTTATTTTCGTTTTATGCGAGCGCGGCCCATATGAGCCTCGTATGCTGGACAATTTTTTTGTGCGTGCTTTTCAAAGTTTGCATTATTATTATTATAAGTAGCAATATGCGCTAGCAAGGGTAATGCAGTCATATTATACGTGCTCCTTACAACTCGCCGACAGGGCCAAATCTCTGAAGTGCCGCTTTGTACATACGAGTTTTATTAATTAACTGTGTTTCTGAGTTAATTAAATTTCTTGTATTTTTATTAAATATATATATATATATATATATGGAGAAACATTTAAGAGATGAGCAAATAAGTTGCTTGACGTATAAAATCTGTTTCAATTGCTCTTTTCTTAGTTACATATAAAGAAATTCACTTACAAGAGCATGTTAGGTTATTTTAAATATAATTTATGATTAAATAAATTGATTTTAATTTTCGTTAACAGTTTTTCTGACGATTCAGTTAAAGTAATTTTAGTTGCATAGTTTCTTATATCTATATCGAAAAGGTACATGAAGTTACCTACTTTTTTTCTCATTGACGCATCAAACTATGTCTATCTCGAGATAGTCGGCAACTTAATGTACCATAGTTTAAATTGTTCATAAATATCAATGTTAACAATCAACATTTAATGTTTGATGAATTCGGTAAAATATTACAACGAACCATTTTATTGTGGCAAATACTTGTTAATAGTATCTTTAAAGTGTCTTCTCTAAATCATATTTGTTTCTATATCAAGTGAATATTTTATAAATTAACTTTCGTCAAATTTTGGACTATCTTAAATTAATTATGTTAAAGAACAAACATTGTTACAAACTTTTACTAGTTTGGTCAGTGTTTCCCTACGTGGGACACACAGGGGGAAATTTTATAGTTAACAGGAGCAATTTGTTTCTGAAAAGGGACATTTCGACTAGTTAAGTCAAAAAATATCAATCCCGATACATGACCGGTCCAAAATGGATGCCTTAATTTCGGCTCGGGATGCCCGGGATACTCGCACGGAATGCCCTTTCCTTCTCATACTGTTGAGGGAACGAGACCATCCTATGCTCGTTGCACAATAAACTTCTCTCAGCCATATTTGATTCGATATCAATAACGTATCTAAAAACAAACATTGTTTCAAATTTTTGTGATTTAGGTTATCTCTTAATAATTCTGATTATATCGTCCCTGTAGATCAGTGAAAACCCACACTTTGGGACGCCATAAGTTTAACGATTTAAAAATTTGGTGGTACGTAAAAATGATCTAATTTCGACCGGGGGTAGGTTGCAGTTTACCTAATCTCACAGATTAAAAGATTAACATCTGAAAAGAGTACCGTTTGTCTCACCGTTAGTTGATTGGCATGATAACATGAGCGAAAATCATGACCTATGTTATAAAACTGGATATAAATGATAGCTCCACAGAACTAAATTGAAAACCATTAACACCGTATAGAAGTACATGAAAAGGGAAATAAATTGTTATAGGGGGCATACTGTTCGAGTGACAAATAAGTGTGAAAAACACCTATTGAAATTGAAATTCGAATTTATATTAGATGACCTATTTCAAAGAAATATAAAGGAATATAAAGGAATTTTATCTTCAAGGCATGGATATCATTTTAATACCATGAGAAAATTCAGAATCACTGCTAGAGATAAATATTGTAATGGAAGGAAGCAATCTATAATTAATTTAATCAGGGCCGGCGCCCCTATCATTTTAAAACTTTTTAACAGTGCATTATCATTCAAATTATATATAAGATTACCTTACATTTTTTAATTAATATTTAAAAAATCTGGATTTAGTACACAAAATATTGGATATAATAATTTTAACATCTAATTCTGCACATACATCATTCTCAATGATAATTAACGCCAAACTATTAAGCCTATCTTGTGGCATATTTGTTCTTACGTAAGTTTTAATCAATTTCAATTTAGAAAAACTACATTCGCCGTTTGCTACATTAACAAGTATTCTTAAGGCAATTAAAAAGTTAGGGAAAGCTAAATTATTGGATATAATATAATTAAGAATATCAAAATGTTTTCGAATATGAAAATCATACTTCTGAAAAATATCCCGGAAAGCACACAACTCATCAAATAACTCTATTGCATCCATACTGTCGCCATCCTTTAAAATAATCTCTAAATCGTTAGAATATTTTCATAAAAAAAATCGAAAAATTCAAAATATGTCTTTAATTCTTCAAAACGATCGTGTCGAACACATCGCAACACCTAAAAGCGTATAAAATACATTGATTTTAAATTAATCCAGTAAATATTGAGGCTATTCGTCGACATTTTGCTTCGGCGGCTCTTTCAAACTGATATCACATTACAAACAAAATATGTATTTTATGTATCCGTATTTATATTTAAGTTGGATTATTTATGATAATTTATTAAGTATTCCATATCACCTGATGGCGCCCCCTCCGACAAGGCGCCCGCATGCGTTGCATGCCCGTTTCCGCCGGCCCTGAATTTAATTTCTTCTAACATTAATAACGAGATGTTCTCATATACAATCTAAACTAAACTAAAGTAGTGTGAAATAAACTTATACGCATAAGTTGCCCCATATTGTCGTAATTGTCAAAAACAACTAAACCAAACGAGGAATTAAAATATTAACGCTAAAACAAATAATGTCACTCGCAACATCCTCTCCAACATTGTTTCTCACTATCTTATTGTACGTTCAAAAAATGTGAGTGTCACTAACTTGTTCCGAATTCGTTTAACGGACACCTTTACCTTGCACTTGCCAACTTGGCTTTCTCCGACCGCGATTCTGATTATTACGCCATCAACGCGCTTTGGTGCATTTCCTCGTTGCTCCTTGCGAGCACAATTCGCGCCTTGGCATTACTCCGGCAGCTGACAGGCGCGTATACATTAATATTTGCATGAAATTAATACACGCGATGATTTAATTTACATATTACTTACGACGTCGGGCAGTGTATGACATATAGTAAAGCACTCATAATACTGCAGGTGAGATAAAAGCGATTATTATTTATAAATGCGCGTAGGCGTGAGAGCGCGTACCTATTTATAGTCGAGAGAAACGCATTGGGTGCAACCTGCTGCTACTCTTGCTGCTAATGCTGCTGTGACGGTGTTAGATTAATCGAGCTTACCTGCAACAAAACAAGAAGAAAGCGATTGTAAACAATGTGTACATGAGTAAAGAACGAAATTCAACGGCGGTGGCCGAAAGAAAGTGAAAAGAAAAAGGAGATTTTCTTTTCAAATCCATTCCGTATGATTTATATCGAGTTTTATTTGAATACAGGTTTATTATTTCGGGCAATGTTTTTGTTCATGTTCGTGTTATAAATCTTGATAAGAATTTTAAGAATTTATACCTGCGCTATCATAAATATTTGAAATTTATTAATATATTCTTTCCGTTTTAATTGAAAATGAGAAGTTGAAAGGTACATTTTCTTTATAAAACAACAATATTGAAGTCTGAATCTTGTTTCAAAAAATATGGATATTTTATATCAATAAATTACATTAAAATCATCAAATGTCACAAAATCACAATGAAATCATCGAATTTAATTTATGATTCATTAAGACAATTGAAATTTATATGCATATTTCGATATTTTGTGTATGAATCGACAATATTTACATGGCAAATAATACATCGAATTTATATTCACTTATAAATTGTTTTAATGATCACTAATTACATACATAATGAAATAATTTGCCGAATTTGAAATGTTCATCTAATTTACTTAAAAATTATAACAATAAATCAAATGGATATACTGAATAAATTGTATTTATACTCAGATATCCATAGAAAAATGTTCATACATTGAAATATCCATTGTCAATACTAATTATGGATTAAATTGAAATCTATACAAAAATTTGATAAAATTGAAATTCATAAACAATTATCTATATTTTGTGTGTGACTCGCTATCAAATCACATGTCAAATAATTGACCGAATTCATTTTTGTTTATAAATAGTTTTAAACTCTGACCTAGGCTCAATGGGCAGCGTAGTAGCAGCGCCTGTGCCTGGGCTTACCACGTGGAAGAACGGGTTCGATTCCACGTGGTGGGCAATCCATCGATTGAATTATAAATAGTAATTCACACATCAACACAACAAACACAAATTGTAAACATATCAAAAATAATTTGTTAAGACAGAGCGGGAAATCCTCAGGGTTGATACCGTATAAAATTTCTACATTATTTTTTCAAGTACATAAATGACAAAAATACTAAAGTCTGTGAATTCAAAACAAATAGGTTTTGGTAAATATCAGTACATTGTATCGTTATTCTCAATTAATGCAACAAATTACATCAAAATATGTTAGTTACTTCAAAAAAGAAATAAGTCCATATATTGTTATATTTCAACTAAATTTAAGTTTACATTCTTTACTTTCTTCATGGCCTGAGATATCTATAAATTTCAGAAATATACTTACTTTTCTCAAAAAAAGAAACAAGGAAAATCAAAGAAACATTTAGAAAAATCAATCCAAGCCTAAAACAAACACTCAACGCATTTTTCATACGTTTCGTTGACGTCCCGCCGACGGGCGTCAGTAAAAATGAAATATTATTGCAAATATTAATATTCTATAATTAGACACCTTTAAAATAATAAAATTATGTGCGGTGCGGCGTTCGGCGAGACGCCTCTCTCGCGTGCAGCGTGCGAAAAAAATGTTTATGCGCCAGCCGAGAGCCGGGGCACTTGAACTTTATTAATTGCGCAAGGTCGTACCTGAAGCGAACATAATATCAATTAATAACATGCGATCGCAATCGTCGCGTCGCTCGGTGTCTGTGCATTTTCTCTGCGACGCCAACCCGTTTTCTCGGCGTGCCTCGAGACACCGGCATCGCATCGTTGCGCATCTATCCTGCAGACACTCTTGGACTGCAAAGGTTGGAGAGACAGCGCGTAAATATGGGCTGCCGCGGGCGCAGACGAAGCCCCCGAAGAGCCCGAATACGCCATGTTGATTACATTTAGATGTGTTGCGATAACACAATGTGTAAATGAAATTATCAAAGTGAGTTATACGCGAGCGCGCGCGTCAGCCTGCCTGCATTTTGCGCTTGTTTGTCGACAAGCTGCAAGCAAGGGCTTGTTCGCGAAACGCTGAAAGCTCTGATATTAAATCAATATGGGACTACTGGTAGCGTTTTGTAATTAACACAACTTAACACTTTAAAAATATCTCATGCGGAAAAATAAGATAAGTAAAGTGATGACAAGAAAAGTAGAGTTTAAAAAAGTGACGATATTTCCAGTTATATGATAAAATATCGAATAGAAACTTCTTTTCTATTGAATTAGAATATTTTTGTTTTTGAAGATATCTAGTTGCCGTATAAAATATTTTTTCTTGGAAATTTTCAAATTAAATTACTGAAAAGGCTGAATAGGTAGATTTGGTTCGAAGTACCATGAACATTTAGATCCGGTTCGAATGACCATGAAATCTGAGGTTGGATCCAGCTTGAAAGGCCATGTAGACTTAGTCTTGTTGGAGGACTATGCAGTTTAAACCCATTTGTGAAGGATTAAGAAATGAGTATCGATTGAAAGTATAGGAAACGGCTATGTTGCTATCTACTAACGGCCTTTCAAAAAATCTACAGATACCTAATATCCTTATTAAGGATAAGCTTGTTACTGCAGAAAGTAGAGAGTGACATAGGTACTCAATACGTACCAACAATACCTTGTGGAATGGGACTTATTGGGTAGGTGCACAGAGGGAGAGTAAGTGGGGAATATACCTTTTGTGTGAAATGAGGGGAATCGGTAATCGATTTTGTGGCCTTGACCGAAGTGTCTTAGGAAAGAGGTGTTGAAATGAGAGTGGAAAGTGTGGGGTGTTCGAACTCCAGTGTTCGAATGTGGTTAAGAATGAGCGGTACACAAAAGAAACAAGGGAAGGGCAGGTAATGTTAGTAGCTGGTCACCGACATACCCGGTGATAAGAAAAATAATTGTGGTGATGGTATGGTAAAGAATGAATAGTGGTGTATTCCCATGAAGAGGAAGAAAATTGGAATTAGAGAAGAGAAATTGTTCGTTTAGGGACATCACACCATGATGAGGCAATGGAAAATGGGGACCGAGGGAGGGCAAAAACTAATGGAGGCACGCTGCAAATTCTACTTTCTAATTTTCATTTAAGAGGCACCTTTCAGTTAAGTCATCTTCTTCCACACGATATGGAAGTTCAGTTGAGAATATATTCCATTCCATATTCCATTGCATATATTCATGGTAAAAAATAGTAAGAAAAACTAAATAACACTTAAAATCCTAAATATCCTTGATCAGAACTTAATTATATAATTGCAATTTCGATAAAAAGTAATTAATCTACTTCTTCTGCACATTCACTCTTTTTCACTTCCTAGGTACCTTCTGTTAGACGCCTACCCGTAGTTGCGGGTGGGTAGGAGTCCAGTCCGCGTTGTTTCCTTCCGCTTCGTTATCACCTTCAAAATTGCCACCCCCCTTCCATCCTCACTCAGCCACTCTTTTTTTCCTGGCAATCGCGCGCCCACTCCTCTTTCTTTCCTATACAATCACTCCCAACATGCTCCCAGGAATCCCTCCCTCTTCCACATAGGATACACCTGACATATTCATCTCCCATCCACACCTTCCATTCCCTCTCTCCCGATCCACACCGTGCTCTAGCTATCAGTCTTTTATCAGCCACATTCAGCTCTCTATCCCCAATATATCCGGGTCTCATCCCGATTGCCTGCACTGCTTGGTATAGTGGGTGCTCCTTTTGATATTATTTTACCGTTCCTGCTCCTCCACCTCCCCTCCTATCGTTCTGACTTTCACGGTTAACTCATTCCTTATCAGCAACCTACCCACCGCCACCTCAGATAATGCAACCCTCTCAAATCAAAAGCACCAAACTGCAATTGCGTTCATTATAACATTTGTTGATTTATTTACTTGTACTTTCAATTGTGCACAATGTAGTAACACATTGAAATATATAATACATATTTGTAGGTATTTACAGTGTTTGTTGTTTACTGCATCCTAATTTCCAAGTATCGCGCCGTATTCTCGGCCTGTATGGTATCCACTCCCATATATTTTAGGGGATTCTGTCATTGCTTATTCGTATAAGATGGCAAAGCCACACTAGCTGCTTCCATTCTATTACTTCAGATGTTGATTCGTCTACTCTACCTCTCTTAGTTTGTCGTTTGGTATTTTGTCCATGATTATTCATTGGCAGGCTCTCCCCCAACACATCATTTCATGTATACACTCTATGAACTATCTGTATACCATTTATTTCACTATTGTATTTATAGTGTTAGCCCACATAATGCAATGACAGGTAAATAATCAATATTCTAGATATATTTGTTGAGATTCCGAAAAAGAAAGGCACAAAAACATTTTACGCAAGATTGCAAAATATTGAAAGTTTTGAAAGATAATTTAATCTTTAATTAACGTTTCATTGTATATTAAATACTAAATTATAATTAAATTCTAAAGAGAATATTTTTCAAAATTTTCAACAAAATTTATGACCATTTAAAGCAAACATCTTAATTTGCTTCGTTTTGCTGCGATTTGCATATCATTCCCAGCAATACATGCACAGTAAATCACCGTTTGTATGCCGCAAATTACAAATCTTCGCGCGCAAATCCAGCATGTCGCAAAAAATCCACCGTAATTTAAGATGTACCCAAAGATACACCCGTACGTGCAAATATTCACTTTGTTTCGCACGCATAGTCCGCACCGCACCGAGCGCAGACGTTATTAAAACGATATTCGTATTAATTAAATATAAAATATACGTGGATATAAATTATTCCGAAAAAATCGTCGTGCCTGAAGTACATTGAACGCACGAGAACCAACGGTAACGACAACTATTTAAAGCTTAATTAATTATTTATACTGAAATAATTTCCGCTAAAATTAAGGTTCAACAAGTTATCGTCTAATTACCAGTTATATTAAAGTATTAAATATTGGAAATAATTCAAGAAGTTGAGAGGAAACTGTTATTAACTTTATGTATCCATTCAGCACTAAAAGGTCTTTGGCGCAGCGAAGATAATGGCATATTATTGCAACATATTAATTATATTAATATTTCTAATAAAGGCGTTTACACAATAATTTCGCTAGTCATTAATTACGAAGTAAGTAATAATTAATAACGACTGATTAATATTAATTCATTTTTCTTATAGGAAAATATTTCTATTTGGATAGTTTCCAATGTTTAACGCGCTTAAAAGATCCCAGGGTTTGTCGCGATAAGCGAAACTTGATGTGTTTGCTTTTAAACGATTCTATCTTGTTTTGTTTATTACTATTATTTTGAAAAATAGTAATATAATCTTGCTCACAATATCATATAAAATTCGTATTGAAGTAACCGCGATAAGCAAAACCGGCATCGCGTATTTCAAATCTTTCGACTGCTGTAACCAAAACCTAGCTCACCGAGGGTTGCCTGCAGTTATTAATTACGAAGTAAGCAATAATTAATAACGTCTGATTAATATCAATTCATTTTTATTACAGGCAAATATTTCTATTCGGATAGTTTCCTTTGTTTAGCGCGCTTAAAAGATCCCTGGGTTTGTCGCGTTAAGCGAAACCAGATGTGTTTACTTTTAAATAGTAATATAATCTTGCTCCCAATAACATATAAAATTCGTATTGAAGTAACCGCGATAAGCAAAACCGGCACCGCGTATTTAAAATCTTTCGACTGCGGTAACCAAAGCCGAGCTCACCGAAGGTTATCTGTATGAAACTAAATTGTTATAAAACATGTGAAAATATGAATGACTGATTAAATATTCGATTACTAATTTAAACGTTTCAATTTCAATCATTTCCAGTTTTTCTATCGCTTGTTTTGCATGGAATTCTTTAATCGTTTCAACGTTTATGAACATGACTTCATTTTCAATTGTGAACGACTGCAGTGTTGATACTGGATTTTCTGATAAAACATATAATTACTATTTTTTTCATTAAACATTGTTGTTTCGCGCAATTGTGTATACGTGACATTGTTTTATGGCTCTTCAAAGATTAATTAGTTCTCAGTAACCAGCAGAAAAAAGTATCGCAAAAAACAGTTTTGATTGCCTATAAACTGTTTTAAACTTGTTGACGTTTGTAATCTTACAGCGAATTAATATTATAGAAGCAATTACATTGTGAAATGAGGCTTTAAATTTAACTTTTGTTTCGGTTTTGATTACTTGGAACGGTGATTGAATCATGTAATTACTAGAATTTGAGGTTTTTAAGTATTTTTCTCAAATTTATTGGTTGATGCATAATTCTTTATTGGAACAGTACAGTTATTGTTTGTTTTTGTATAAAAGTTAATAAAGTTATTGCTAAACAATGAGCGGAAAAATAAAATGAATATTCCAAAAGATACATTAGAATATTAAAATAATATTAATTGATATATTTTATTATCTAGCGACCATTTCGGTCTTTCCGAAAATATATATATATTTTGGTGTTTACAAGATCGTATGATGAGTAGTAGTAGTATGTTGTAGAGTGTGAAGTGTTGAGAGTTGCATCTTATTATATGTACGTTGAATGTTTAATTGTTGAAAGTTTATTGTTGGTTGATTATAGTTAGGGTAGAATTATGAGCGTTGTATATGTGTGTGAATTAATTATTAATTCACACTGATGAATTGCCCATTCCGGGGACTCGAACCCCGTCTGCTTGCGTTATAGACCAACGCTCTACTCACTAGGCTACCCAGGTGGGCTTAGAATATTAACTAAATAAAAAGAGCTTGAAGTGTAACATAATTCCCTATAACTTAATCGAAAATTAATGACCTATACACAATTTAATGAATGCTATAATTTCATGATATCTTATATATTAACCAGATAGAGAGATGTTAAAATATGAAAACGACTTTTGATGGTCAGAAGTACTTTAAGCTTCCTGGTACTTATTTATGCATTCAACTTTCACGAGTGAATCTACCTTAATCCATCTTCGCAAATATCCTAATCCGAGCGATGCTACATTTGACTGCACATCGTGCGAGTGAATTTTATACATCCGACTACATTCGGATGAGCCGAAACTCTTTCCAACTTCCCAAATGCGAGTGTAGTTCATGCTGATTAATAATGTAGAGCGGCGGAAATGCACTTTACAGAATGACTTTTGCTCATAAAATCTGTAGAATGATGAAATATAGATAGAAACAACGGCGCTGTTTCATACATACAATTGATGTAAAACACAGTCGAAAATACTAAACAAATATGAATAAGAACGCAGAATAAAAATTCTGTACGCAAAAATAAAATAAAAAAAAAAACTTTAAAAACTCATAACAAAAGAGACTTTATGGCTTGTAAATTGCAAAGTTCAAAAATCGACATAAAATGTAAACACAGATTTTATTGTGATTTTTAGTGGGTTATTGTTTCAGCATGAAATTATTCATAAATATTTCTATAGTTTTTGAAATGATGAAATCTTTACAAGTTTATAATATATTCTGAATTTATTGTTTACCAATAATATAATTAGGAAATTTTAGTATTTGGTGTAATTTGTGCCAAAATAATAATAAATTTTAACAAAATCTTGGTTTTATAGTATAATTGTGCAGCAATATTATTAATTTGTTGGTCAAAAGCGATTATAACACATTGCTATTTGACATTTAAAGTAATAACATCAATTTTTATTAAATAACAATTAAACATTTCAAGTTATCAAGGTTCTCGGTTCATTTTTATCAAACATTTCGAAATTTAGGCAATTTTATTCAATTTCTTCTATTTCTGCGAATGAAATGGCTAACATGGTGACAATCCGGTATGATAATTTCATAATTATTTCCATATTTTCATAATATATTAGAGTTGGTATTTTTCTTCCACTTTGCAGATTTCACACATATCTAATTATGAGATGTAAACATGCCAAAAATGGTTACTCCTGATTGTTTTATGACCGAGCCTATATTAGTTTGTTTCATCCAAATAGTTATATATTTGTCACATTTAAGTATCCAATTCGAATAATATTCATTATTTAAAAGAAATTTTTGATCTTGCTTTCAATTAGTCAACATGACTGTCGTGTCGCCGAATAATAATTCCCGTTAAAAAAATTAAATAATTCAATCGCATCTAAACAGCTTTTGGAATTCGCATCATTTTGTAGCAAATTTAAATACGAATCTATTGCTGTTAATTAATGAGAATTCTGCAAGATTTCCTGTGCTAATGCTATTTAAACGCAATATTAGAAAGAAATAGAGACGTATTCGGGCTTTCTTCAAAATTAATTAGTTCATTGAAACTGCTTAAAATTTAAATGTTTAAAATTTTAAACGGGAAATTTCGACAGTAATTTTGACAGTAAAGCATTGTAAACGCAGTTTGAGCAGCAAAATCAGGTACTAATGTAATTTGAAAATTATGCTAGCCGCTAATTCGCTGGATAAAGAACACAGTCGTCGAAAACTTCTTTAAAAAATCTGTAAAAACTTACATTCACAATCACTTCATTACAGTAGCCAAAAAGACTCCCAAAAACTCTGACAACAAACGACTCTTTACCACAGTAGCAAAAAATGCGCCAAAAAATACTCGCAACTTGTAACCCAAGTTGTATAATAATTTAATATTATAGAGCATTGTTTGGTGTGTTCTGTGAGCGTCTGTTACAGTGACTTATGAATGAGTTGCATTTTTATCTCTCGTGCGAGCGTGCTTCTGATGGGTTTTGATACGCGAAATTAACGAGCGCGGAGGCTGCGTGCCCGCCGGCGCATTTCTTGGAGATTCAGCAGAGCGTTAAAAGACGCTGACGGGACATCCGCTCGACTCGGAAGGCGCGCTCCGTAATCATCATAATTTGTAATGTTATTCAAACAGTATATGTGCGTAAATGTGTGCGTGTTTGTGTATAGGCGAGTGTGCAGAGAGAAAAACGGCGCACATGAGCAGCGCGCAGAAAAAAAAGTTAACGAACTTGGCTGCGATCTGTGAGAATGTTTCAAATTCCACGATTCATGTCTGCCACACAGTGGATCGAGGATTGTGGATTATATTAATTGACTTAATACGCCATTCTATTGTCTGCGTTGATGGCAAAGTGGCAAGAAGCGGTTTATATAAGTAATAATATCCCAAATTTAACGCAAATGACAAAGTCATCAGATTTTGAATGGGTTTCTTCAATTTGAGTTATAAGTTTAAGTAAATATTGAACGTTAAGAACATATTTATGTGAGGATATACTTGTAATTAACGGTTTACACGCCAATTTTTTGTATGATAATTTCATTATCTTTGGTATTTACGTTTAAAGTTAGTTTTTGAGTGTTTTCTTAGGATTTCAGATTAATATTAAATAGGAAATTTTTCAGAATATGTGAATAGGTGATTGTGTAAGTAATTATATAATTACGTTGAATTAATTGAGATTTTATTACTTTATTTGTAATTACTGTTATTTTTTTGTGAAATCAGTCGATTCGTTTGGTGTCGAGAAATCCTTAAATTTTCCACTTAAAAAATCTGATTTTTACCTTTACTTCCCTTAAACACTTGTAAAACCCATGCCTCTGGATGGGAATCCCAGGCATTTATTGTCCCGATTAAACAAACAAGTGTGGGGAAATATACATTAATTCACGGGAATTGTTTCCGTTCTTTAGGATTTGACTCTAATATGCAGTTGACCCGATTATCAGGTATCTCATTAAGATGAGCTTTTATTAAAATTTTTCCTCATTTTCAAAATATTGTTCATATTTTATGACAACATTTTAGGATAAACGTCCCAAGAATTTACTCACAATAAATTTATACACTTTTATAGATTTCAGGCTTTCATTCTACAGAAGTTTCTGTAAATAATCGATACTAAAAACCACAAGCTTTTATTGATTCGTATTTTACCAGGAGTTCGCATTGCGTACATAGCATAATGCACTCATCGCCTCTCCTGACAGGCATTCGGAAAATGCCAACAATTCGCAGGCACGTTGTTGGCTTTCCACCTCACAAACAATTTATTTTTTCATGCGTTTGGGCAGTGTGTCGGTGAAATATGCGATGTTGGAATGCAATATCATTACCTAGCCAAGAAGATTTGCCTGTTTGTTTCTGTTCTTGACCATACCAAATCAACTACTTTATCATCCGTTTTCTTTCTCATTTTTTCCATATCGATATAACCATATATAATTTCTAGTAAAACCTATAATGTTTGTTTTAACTGCTGAAAAACAGCCTACCAGTCACGATGAGTGCTTAAGAATTGTTGTTTACTTCCTCGTTCATTAACGCAAAAAATGCCTTACACTTGAGCGACTTTGCGAAATTATTCAAGTGGTTGATTATCCGTTTTTTCTGAGAACTTTTGTTCTTCATAATAATTTATTCATATTATGCAATTTTTAAACAAAATTAATAGTTTTAAAGAGTTTTTAAAGGTTCTTAAAGGTTGTTACAAGTTTTTTAATGTTCATAAATAATTTTAAGGGTTTGTAATGTTTTTTGAAAGTTTTTTTAGAGGAATATAAAGGTTCTTAAAGGCTTTAAAGGAGTTTAAAGGTTGTTGAATACTTCTGAAGGCTCTCAAATGTTATGTAAAGTTTTAAAAGTATTTTTAAAAGTCCCAAGCGGGTTTTTAAATGTTCTTAAAGGTTTTTACAGATATTTGGAGGTTCTTTTAATGTTTCAAGCGGGTCTGAAAGACTTTTAAAGGATCTTAAAGGTTTTTACATGATTCTCAAAGATTTTTGTAGGTTTTCAAATATTTGTACAGGTTTTTATGTATATCTGTAAAAGGGATATTGATTACAAACGTAGGAAATTTGCATTTAATGCTGTTTTCTATTTTCTGAAGATACTGCTCAAATTTGCATGGTGTTCGCTTAGCGATGGCGTTGGCAGTTTTTCGTTTCATTGCGGCAGAAAAATGCCAACTCGTTTCATGTATAATTAACCTTTTTTGCCATGACAGACGAAGATATACGGTGCGCGTTGGGAGGCGGCGAGGAAAAAGACAAAAACGCACGTAAATCGAAAAGCGAACGCAAAACAAGGCGAGTGAAGTGAAGACGAGAGTCTGTAGTGTTGGTTGTGTCGCGCTGCTGCACTGCTGCCGTACGGTTTTACGCCTGCCTCTTCTCTCGCTTGCGTAATTCGCGCGAAGCGATTTGTGCGCGTCGTGAACGTGAAATCGCCAAGTTCATGCCAATGCAACGCAGCAACTAGTGCGAAAAACTTTGACTTTCCGAATCACTTCCTCTTTCGCAACGATGTGCCTCGCGCTATTAACTCTGCGCTTCTTGTTTGCGCCAATAAACGCTAAATAGCTGTGAAAATCGTTTAATTTATTTCCAACAACAATAGCAGATAAATCATAATGAATTACCTTACGGATTTTAAAAAGGCTGAATATGTTTAGAGCTGTAATTAAAGTGTTAATCATTCTAAACTTCCTTAAAACGATTCACTTATTGATTTCGATCGAATATTTGTAGAGTCAAAACATTTATTCTTTATTCTTTGTTATTTGTGTTTGAAAAAAGTAAAAACGAGTAAAACGAGGCACTCCTGTTTTACCAAGACTAGCGTACGTATATAGTGTAACCTGCCGTATACGGAAAGTCACGGGACAAAACAATCTGTCCGATGTTGACAGGATTCCGAATATGAAAGGTGATTACAAGTGAATGCGGTGCAGCAACGAGGGGTAGGGACCTTCTTTGGAAGTCAGGGGATCAAAAGGCAATACTTTTTACCAATATGCGTTGCGATTAAATCGAGAAAATAATAAAATTACATGATTCTTTGATATAACTCGGAAGTATATTCATTTAAGACGTCATAGACCCATCAATGCATCAAAATATATTGAAATAGATGTTTTAGATAAATTTAGAGGCAATGTCATTTGGAAATTTCAACCCGGAAAGAACTC
>WSZQ02007666.1:0-36687 GCA_019419845.2 Weissflogia rhopalogaster | reverse complement strand
TAAACTCTGTTGTTACTTGAAGCAGTGTACTTTTCACTACACCACGTTCACAGATCTCCCGTCTCAACGTTACATAAGACGTATTCCTCAGACTCGTTTTGATTTGCGCATGACTGTCCTGGGCCAATCAAGCTTGCGCGTGTTATTCAAAACAATACACGAAAGAACTGTACAATAGCGTGATATATAACCTACAAAATGCATCTGTACAAAATATGCGTCAAAACACGATGCTGACAGTGTTTTCCGCTGTTATGATTGGTTGCTTTTTAGTTATGCGCATTGCACACTTGAACCTGCGGTGAAAACATATGACAATTTCAATGCAATTACATAT
This sequence comes from Weissflogia rhopalogaster, assembly GCA_019419845.2. Lineage (NCBI taxonomy): Eukaryota > Metazoa > Arthropoda > Insecta > Coleoptera > Staphylinidae > Weissflogia > Weissflogia rhopalogaster. The sequence goes on along the minus strand of WSZQ02007666.1, from coordinate 36,350 downwards.
AGATGTCTCTTTATAAATGAATCAGTTTAGGCTCCCAACAGGTTAAATGAACATTCAGTTCAATAGGATTGATAGGATTGTCCAGCCAAGTGGCGCAGTGGTATGGTCTATGACCACTGTCCATGAGATCCCGGGTTCGATTCTGGGTGCGGATGCATATTAAAGAGAATTCTTCTTCTTATCAATAGTGTTAGCCCCTAATATGACTAATTACATTGAATAAGAATTGAATGGAGCGAATGACCATAGCTGTCGATGCTCGGTAAAATCAAACAAAAAAAGGATTGAACACTATTGCCTAAAATTGTATCATGGGTATGCAAAAAAAAAACTGTAGCAGCCATCAAATAGTGCAAACGAGGAGATGTTTATAACTATTTATGAAAATCAGAAGCATTAGAGAGGGCGCATCATTCCGAAAAAAAGCGAAAGATCACAGCATGCTTCGGCTGATCACGATCTTTCATTATTGCGAATGCGTCCGAATTTGCTCAGTTTGGGATTGCATCTCATCTGATAAGCACGGTTTTTGCCTGTCAAAATTTTGGAGTCAATTTGCGCAGCAATTTATCGAAATTATCCATATACTCTTCAGAGTAAATTATTGTAAACCATGAAGGTGAAACCAGTCCCTTCAGAATATTCAGATGGTGAACCTGCAAGCGCATTCGGGGCGAGCAAACCACAGATGGATGGGTGCGAGCCTTGTGCGAAGGCCAAGGCTAAAGCCAAGGCGAAGTCTGCGAAAAAATCATCCATGAAGAAAGCGATGAAGCCAAGTAAATCGAAATGCAAATTGGCAGCTAAGAAGGGCACATCAAAACAGAGCAAGAAAGGTGGCAAGAAAAAGAGCAAGAAAGGAAGCAAGAAAGGCGGCAAGTTTAAAAAAGGAGGAGGAGGGATGAATGATTTGAGAGCAGCCATAGAAAAGATTAATAAAGAAATGAAGCAGTTGAAAGCTAAACGTGATATGTACGAGTGCATGTACAAACAACAGATAAAGAAACTTAAGAAGAAGGCTAAGGCAAAAGCATCAAAAGCTGGCAGAGGGAAAATATAATTTGATGGAGGATGGAAATTCTGGACTTTTTCATATCTTCTTATGGAATTTTATGAGGGATACCAGTATCATATACGATGATTTGATTTCATACAAATTTTAAGCGATTCATATTATTGGAAAATTTGAAGTGTTTAGTACATTGAATAAAGCATTCAATTCATATATGAAATTTTCTTTTGTAGTCCTTATAGTAATTAGGTATTTGCAATTTAGAATTTGCGACTGTTTGTCTTTGAGTTCGGTCATGTGTTCTTTAATGATGTAAAATTTAGAAGTGCACAATAAGTTCTTGTGTTAAATCAATATATTGTTATGTTAAAACGACTCGTGGGTTATGTGAGTGTTCACCACCTTGAGACCAACCCCATAGTCTTGAGTGCCTGTTTAGTTTGAACAGCCATATCAAGCCAACGAGCAGAGAAATCATCCACGATCTTTGAATCGTCCTCACACGGTCCAGAGATGTCCATCAATAAAAATGGTAAGTACATTTATAAGTATCACCGGTAAACACGGTAGCATGATGAGCAACTTTAGCAGAAGCCAAGCGAATCCATAAGAAAACCCTCATGTGAGAAAGCGCTTGGTTCGCATCTATGAGATAGTAAAACCTCTGAGCAACATCAGGTAAGTGTAACAACATAACTGTAACGTCGCATTTGGTGGAGACCCCTTACCTTCCGCGACATTTGGTGGAGTCGCCTTTAGACTACTTGACAATACCTTCATCCTCTCCACATGTCCATGTCACCAAGTAAGTTGTTAATCGCCAATGGATTAGTTGATAGTGTAGAATGATTTCATTGTGGCCCTGATATCCTCATTGCGTACGAGCTCAATTCGCGATCTGTCGATCGTCGTAAGACATCGATTTCTATTGCATTTAGCTATGATCTATCGCTTGGAGTTATTATTTTGTAGATCATCTGTTTCCGCCTTTTTATTCTTGTTTTTTTTTATCACCAAATTGAGTTTAGGATACCTGACGCCTTCTTGGCTTGAGTTATTCTGTGCCTTATGTTTAACGTGTCCCTGGCATCATCTGAAATATGTATATTGGTGACATTGTTCGATTGATTCACCAGTGTTTTGCTGTAAATCTCCTGGCTGCCCCCCTACATGTACACATGTACATTGTCTTACAAATGTTCATATATAAACCTCATTTCCTTTACTCCTCTATAAGTTCCCGGGTCATGTATTCAGCATCGTCTCGGCTTTGTGCAATAACTTCTTGATCATCTACAAATTGCAGGGTGTATAAGGTTCCGTCAGATATTTTAACTCCCATATTTCTGCATTTCTTTTTCCATATACATAATGCCTTTTCAATATACATTTTAAATAGGATAGGAGATAGATAACAGTCTTGTCGAAGTCCTTTTGTCTGGTATATTTGTTCCGCTAGCTGGCCATTATCTTTCACCTGGGATGTGCAGTTCTCGTATAGTTGTTCAATTGCGTTAATAATGTGACGCTTCAGCGGTGATTCTTTAATTATCCTGAAGAGGTGGAAAAGAGGAACGTTATCGTATGCTTTCTGAAGATTGATATATACAATGTGCACCTCATTGTCACTTTGTACTTGCTTTCCCATTAATTGTTTTATAGCGAAGACATGGACATTGCAGAATCTACCAGCTCTACAGACCACTTGTTCTTCTGGTTCTTTGGCTTCATACTCTTTCATGTTGACATTCGTGAGAATGTTTCCATACCATCTAGCAAGCGTATTGGTTACAGTAAATCCTCTATAGTTATCATAGAGTTTCCTTTTTTATAAATATGTATTATGTGGCCGAGTCTCAACTCTGGTCGAACGGGTTGTTCATTTATATATTTCGTGAATAGTGCTGCACATGCGGCATGTAGTTCTAGTGGTGTCTTTTTCAGGCGTATAACGGAAATGGCCCGGTGCAGTGTTTGCTTTCATAGCCATTACCGCCTGTTTTACCTGTTCCGGAGTAGTTATAGGCGTTTTCCGCGTGTTAAGCCTCAGGGAAACATTGTGTCTTTCCATCTCTTTCTGGGTCGTCCTGCTGATCTACGCCCTCTTCGTATCTGGTCCCTCGCTATCCTTACCGTGCGAGTCGCAGAATGATTGTTACTGATATGATCGTTCCATTCTTGGCGTCTTTGTTGGATCCAATCATTGATGTTTGGTACGTTTACACGTGACCGAATGACCGAATGTTCTCAGAATTCTAATTTCTTTGTTGTTTGGGATCGTGTTTCTGCAGAGCATGTCAGGATCGGGCGTATTATGGCTTTGCATATTCGGCCTTTGGTCTCTTCGTGCATGTTTTCTTTGTGCCATATTATGCTGTTTTGGTTACACTGTTAGTCTTTATGACTAAACCTTGCTCTACAGTGCCGCAGTAGGCCAGTTCTAATCCTAGAGATTTTATGTTGTTGTGAACCAAAATACTAAGACACCCAGGATTTTTGTGAACAGTTGCATTGTGGTCTGTAATAGGTTGATGCCATGGTAGTTTTGTGGGTCATCCGGTATGACACGTTGTTGTAAAATTATGTTGAATAGTTTCGTAATTTAGTTTTTAGTTATTTTTCCTCCATATTTGAGTAGTTCGTTGGAGATATCCTATAGGAGCTGAAGGAAACTTAGCTTTAGTTACAATTTACTTCCGAAACATTTACTTCTTTCTTCAACATCTTCTACAATTTGCATCGTACGGGTAATCCACGAATCCTCCTAAAATAAAAAATTCGCGGTAATTTGCGGGTTGATGTTGCTGTTCGCAACAACGCAACGTTATTGGATCTTGTTGAGTGAACTTCTGTGTACCATAAAAATTAACTGATAAGCTCAGCATTTCTAAAGTTAAAAAATATTTAATCAATCAACAAAGATTATTTTTAGTTATCACTGGCAAAACTAATATGAAGAGAATTCGTCATGTCTTGAGAGATGCCATACCCTCTGAGAATATGTTGGGTACACTGTGCTGTGTCGACAGAGGCTGCTGAATTTCTTTCGTCAACACCTCTTCTGCACCTGGTAGCGCTAGAATGACAAAGGACCTACCGATGACGAATAGACGAACACAAATGCGCCACTTGGGATAACGGAGGAATGGTCCGCCGGATGGAATAACAGCAATCCGTCAGGATGGCTCAAGCGGTGGGTACCGTCACTAACAGCATGGCTAACACGCCCACGTGGAGACTGTGACTACTACCTTACCTAGTTCCTTACTTCCACAGATTTGGCAAGAAGGTCAGCAGTATGTGTAACTTGGCGTAGCAGATACTCCGGACCACATCCTTTGGCCCCAGCATGGGCTAAAGAACGGATGAAACTGCTGGCGGCGACCCGTACCAGAGCAATTTGGGAGAGCAATACTCCATTCCCAAAATTAATGGAATGCGATTATTTAAATGTCGTAAGAGAAAAGCGCAAAGCCGAAGAAGGATATACATAGAGGGTATTTAGCCCATTGCACTCACTGAGGAAATGCATAACCCACAATACCGGTGCTCTCTCATAGGACCACTTGTTCCGGTTAGCGTCGGCAACGTCTTAAAAAAGGCACAAGAATCATTTCTGTAGGAGACTTTAAATGATCTGAAACCTGGAAGCAGGCACAGTGTTTGTACACCATGTACCAGATATCCAAGATTTCGTCGGATGCATTCTACTGTAATGCATTCTACTATGGAAGTTCATCCATTCTCTATACGATAAGTATATAGTTTGGTATTTGCAATTTAGAATTTATGACTGTCTGTGATAGTTGTACGTTCTACTGCGTTTTCTGAGGTGAATAATTTTTTGGTGTTCCACCCATCTATGGGGTATTGCCTGCAAGCGGATCACTTAACCTTCGTTCGCGTTTTTACCGCAAAGTCAGGAGTTAGCGAACGACGCCTCAGTCGCTTGTTGAACGGGGAGACCGAGTGGTCGCCCATCGAACGCGTAGCTACGTCAAATGTTGCTTAACTGCGGTGATCTAACACAATGCGGCAGGCCGCTGCTAGGTGAATATTATTAAATTAAAATCGGGAGGGCGCAACATTCCAAAAAAAGGAAACGATCACAGTATGCTTTGGCGTGTCACGATCTTTCAACACTGCAAACGCGTCTGAATTAGTTCAGTCTGGGATCGCTTGGCATGTGATAAGCACGGTTTTGTCCGTCAAAATTTCAGTTTCAATTTGGGAAGCAATTTATCGAAATATTTCATTGATAGTAAAGTACTGTAAACCATGAAGGTGAACCCAAAAATTTCCGAATATTCGGATGGTGCACCTAGAAGCGAATTCGGGGAGAGTGAACCACCGATGGATGGGTGCTGGCCTTTTCAGACGGCCAAAGCGAAGTCCACGAAGAAACCTGACAAGTCAGCGAAGAAACCGATGAAGGCAAATAAATCGAAATGCAAAATGTCGGCAAAGAAGGGCACGTCTAAACGGAGGAAGAAAGGTAGCAAGAGTGCAAGTAAGAAAGGTGGTAAATCTAAAAAAGGAGCAATGGCTGATTTGAAAGCGGCACTTGCAAAGGTTAATAAAGAAATGAAGCAGTTGAAAGCTAAACGTGATATGTACGAGGCCATGTACAAACAAGAAATAAAGAAACTTAAGAAGGCTAAGGCCAAATCTAAAGCCAAAGCTGGATGCAAAGGGAAGCAATAATTTGATGGAAGATTTAAATTCGTATTTTTATGGAAATTAATAAGGGACACCAGTTTCATATATGATGATTTTTGATTCCATTCAATTTTTAAACTGTTCATGTTATTGGCAAATTTGAATTGAATCAAGCATTGAATAAAGCATTCGATTAATATATAAAATAATGTTGTTTTCTGTTCAGTCCCTTATAGTAGCTTGGTATTTTAAATTTAGAATTTGTGACTCTTTGTACTGGTGTATATTCGACTACATATGGAAACTGTTGATGCAAACTTTTTGGCAATGCTCGTGCTACGATGGTAACCACCCGACCCATCCCACGAGCTGACTTCTAATAGTACTGCAGTGATGTATGAAGAGAACTGTGCTGAATGGCGGAGCGAAGTGTAGTAGGATTAGATGTGTCCTGTTCTGTATTGTTCTCAGTCGAGTACTGTTCCAGCTGTTAGTTTCTTAATAAACTGTCACGATCGAGGAATTTGAGTAAAATTTAAAACTCGCTTGGCTTATCTTGGCTTATCCTTGGCATTTTATTCTGGTATATTTATAAAACTTTAAGATGATAATTGATTACAGGGTCGAAGAACTGCATGTATTTGGATACTGATTGTGAGTTGAAACACTGGACGTATGCTCCATTTTTACACCTCCAGGTCCTTCATAGAGGGGCACGTAGAGGTGAATGATCTGCAATCTGGAAGCAAGCAGTGTTTGCACGTCGTGGTCCAGATTGTCAAGATTTCGCCGGATGTATTCTACTGAACAACCTCTGTGGAATTTCATTAAATACACATATTACAAGGTTATGTTCCGATATAACCCATGTGATAGTATGAAGGGAAATGTGCTGAATGCCGGCGAAAAGTGTACTGTGGTTAGTTGTTTTCCTACACTGTTCTGTCCTCAGTCGAATGCTGTACTGTATGAGTTCAAGTAGTTAGCTCCTTAATATACCTAGAAGATCCATTCAGCAGGTGCCCATCACGATCCACTAGGAATCGCGATTCAAGATAGCTCTATTGTTGCAGAGCGAGATGACTTCTTAACAATGTATACACTTCTTAATAATGTATATAATGCTCCGCTAGCAAATAGATCACCTGCCGCCTAATTTCCTTTAACATATATTTAAGTTGTCTGTCAGAATTTGTTCTGGGGTTCGCCAAATACTAGTATATGGTACATTGCCCCCCCCCTAGAAATAATTTTTTACTTTGTATATTATTCTGGTATATTTATAAAACCTTGATGGTTGTTGATAGGGTTGAAGTACTGGATGTATTTGGATAAAGTGTGGTCGATGTTGGTCGATTGCAACGTCTAAGTACTTACTATCAATTCTGCCTTCTAATATTTAGAAGGCAGAATTAAAACACTGGACGTATACTCCAGTTTTACATCTCCAGGTCTTTTATTGAGGGACACGTAGATATGAATGATCTGCAATCTGGAAGCAGATGGACGTATGCTCCATTTTTTACACCTCCAGGTCCTTCCAAGAGGGGCACGTAGAGGTGAATGATCTGCAATCTGGAAGCAAGCAGTGTTTGAACGCCATGGTCCAGATTCTCAAGATTTCGTCGGGTGCATTCTACTGCATTACCTCTATGGAAGTTCAATAAATACACATTTTACAAGGTTCGGTTGTCATCCATGTGATAGTGTCGCGAATGAGATAAGATGATTAAGTATTTAGTATATAATTATGAAAACTAAAGCTGGAAAGTTAAGCCAAGAGACATGTTCAGTATATTAAGAGGTCAATCTAACAGGCAAAAAATATTTGAGACTTCTAAGAAACGAAAGCCCACAAAAGAAACGAAACTTTCTTTGTTCTAAGACGCATACATAACAGGAAGACAAAAAATAGGTATTGCCAAAAAGCGCAGATGATAAGCACGAAGAAGTGTCATTCAAAGAGGTGCATAGATTGCATATGAAATTTGGAAAAGGAGTAAAGGAGAAACGGAACCCATACGTGACTTAAAGTACTACCAAGTCTCAACGCCACCACGAATCAAACGTGTGGATGGAAACTATAATCATCATGTGGGCGAAAATCAGTATATAAACTGGAGACCGAAGGGCAGTAAGGCAGTCTAATCTATTCGCAGTCAAATCAACAGGAGTTACATCACTCCTGTGATGAAGTACGGTTAGTACGGCTAGAAGAACAACGACGGACAGTACGACTACGTCCGAGTTACTAGTTACGTGCATATTTTTCGTGTCGATCCATCATGTAGTTATTTAAAAAGTTTCAACATACATTGTTAAGTTTATTCCTTCCTCGTCATATAATGTTACACCGTCACCTAAACAATGTTCGAGCATCCAGTGAAGCCAGCCAACCAGAGAAGGTAACTGTTTAGCTTGACCAACTACAACTAGACAGCATCTAGAGATCTCTGAGTCGTTCTCATACAATCCAGAGATGTCCATCAAAAGATAAGTGCAAATCTTACTTATCCCCAGTATAATTCACAGTACTATGTTAGGCGGGTTATGAATAAAGCCAAGCGAGTTATCAACAAAGCCAAGTTATCAATAAAGATAGGGGATTCATCGGAAGCCCCCCGAGTAGAGAAGAACCTATCGCAAAACCAAAACTGCACGCAGGCCAAACATACTTACCAACCATTTTGTGACAATAGCTTTTAGTAGAGTTTATTTATGTAACTTGTCAACTATACATACAAATACAGCACAGGTCAATTTGTCAAATGTATATACTCGTTTACTCTTGGGCATTCCGTTATGTGATACCTATCTTTACAATGTTCTTTACAATATCTACAGACACAGCTGGTTTCCCAATGGTGGAATTGGGTGTTTCGGCAGAGAATATAGTGAAAGCCGTGAACAGTCATACGGCATACCTTACTTCTGTTTCTTTGATTTGGTTTTCTCCATGTTTCTGACTTTAAAGCGATTCCATCCGAATAAGTTTTATTTGCGAACTACCAATTTTCCCTTCTCGGTGTTGTCTATATTTGGCAAGTTCAGTTTGACAGATGTTAACGCACTCTACAGCAAGATCCTCCCCGATCAGGTTATAGCAGAGGGTGTTCGAGGTTGATTTGTGTATCCATCACTTTTGTAATGAAGTGGGCTTTTTTTCTTTTGTCGAGTTCTTGGAGGTCGATCAACCGGAGTTTGTGTGAGACCTCTTTTAGTGCGTTTGTCGCGATAGGTTTAATTTTCTGTCTGCAGAGAACCTTGGCGCATTCTACTGCCAGCCGATGTAGGTTTTTGCGAGTGTTAATTGCTCGTGCTCCCATTATTCTTCTTCTCTTGATTTGCGCTGTTTGTGTTAGTGTTGCTTGCAAAGTTATTCCGAGATAGGTGTATGTGTTTGTGATCGGCACTGGTTTCTGCTGATAGAGGAAGGTATCATTTTTGGACAATCTGCCACCTTTCTGACATTTAATTATTTCACTTTTCTTTAGATTTACTGCGATTTGGTCCAGCCAAGTGGCGCAGTGGTATGGTTGATGACTTCTGCCCACGAAGTCCCCTCGGTGGGGATGCATAGTAAAGTGAATTCTTCTTCTTATCAATAGTATCATCCCCTAATATGACTAATTACATTGAACGAGAATTGAATAGAGCTAATGACCATAATCAAACAAAAAAAGTTTACTTTTGTTTAGATCACAATACGCCGCTAGGTTTTTCAGGGTTGGGCGGGCTTCACTCTGCGATGTGCTGTAAAAAAAACAGATCATCTGCATACGTAAGTACTATCAGGAAGCATGTACTTTTCTTAATTTCTTTTGGAAGATCAGCTGTATACTATAGAAATAGGACTCAGACTATCTCTTTGAGGTAGACCTTTGTTTTGGGTAATTGCCGTGTGTGCTCCGTCAGACACGTATATAATAATATCTCTTAGGATGTCATTTATGAGTGTCAGGATTTTGCCCCCCCCCATTCGTTGCTGTTCTCTTAGTTTTTTTTATTCAGTAGGCCGCGGGCCACTGTATCGAAAGTTTTTTTTTTTAAGTCCTAGTGTGACAATAGTTTTAATTTGTGATTGTTTGCCTGAGATAGTATATATTCTTCTGTCTCATGTTTCACTTACTTTCGATATAATGCCTTTGGAGATTTTAAAATATTGTTCGTGTTGTAAAATAACATAATGTTCCAGGCTAAGATAAGGATTAATAGCATTATCTCCTTATTTGAGGAAAAGAAGCCGAAGCGTATTTTCAAAGAATGAGGGGCATAATTTCGATATAAGTATTTCGTTAGTTTCACTAATTATTGAAATAGTCCTATGCCGACGTCGAATTGAGCTAACCCTCACGTCTTCCCTCTAACATACTTGTGAAACTACCAACATATATTTATCTAGGCTTGCCAAGAACACAAAAATACGTACGTAACTTTAATGTCTGTTAATAATAAGCAGGAGATAAGAAACGCTCGGGTAATTAAAGATTTTATCACCGCTTTTTTGCATTGCACGACAGAATAAAGCTATTTCCAACCCTTTCAAAGCATTCGCACGACCTCTTCAATCTCGCATTTTTCCTGACACCGCCACCCTACTCTCTGCCCCGCGGTATGCGCGCGTCCTATGTTTCTCCGCATAGCTTATTCTTTTCAGTGAGGATTTACGAGTATAGAGCACGTGCGCCATCGTGCCGTGCCGTTTGAAAGGTCGCAGCTAATGAAGGATAACAAATTGAGGCAAAAATTAGCGCGTCTTAATGATGGGCGCGCACTCAAAAATGTCTGTGAGCGTACACGGTCAAATATTTGGCCGGTCTTCTTACCGATTTTGCGCGAATCCACCAGCGCCAGATTATGCCGACGTCAGCTGGGGGGACGACGAATACGTAACACCGTGCCATCCTAATAAGTGAAAATTAAAACTTTTCTAATTTGTTTATAACGTATTTACGCTTTGCTTCTGCGAGCAGCGTAGTTTTCTAGAATGTTAACTCCTCGAAGCGGATTTTCCCTGGTGCGCCGCGCCGCGCCACGCCGTCTTCCGTCCGCCGCTGCCAGCAAGTACCGCCTTCAATCTCGGCGTATAAATGAAAATATACGCTGGGTAAATCATCATCAACGTTTTCTTAACGATTTTAACGAACTGCTAAACTGTTTTATTAGGTTGCGAGCAGCACAGCGATAGCGGTGGCAGGAACGTATCTTCTTCGTTCGTTGATGCAGTTTTCCATTTTAATTGAGGTTTCGCGTCTGGAGTGATTGCACGATCTTTTTTCTTCGTTTTTTATATATCTTGTATATCATGAATCTAAAAGAAATGTATCTTTACGAATAGAACTAGTTCCTCTCTGCATGATTCTTAATAGAATTTTGGTTGGTTTTTGTAAATATTTTGTTATGTCTGATGAAAAATATGCGATCTTCTGTGCTTCCATTTGCTTGGCATCCTCATTGATACCGAATTAACTTGCTTTCCGTTTATTTCCTTATTCCTTTCTTCTATGATGTTTCCAGGATTCTCTTCATAGTGTTTATCAACTTTATACCCCTATACTTATTAAATTCAAATGAGTCCACACTTTTGTATATGGTGTATAGTACCAATTGTCCAGTCTTCAGGTAGTTTTTCCTTTTTCCAGATTTTCATTAGTAATTGACACATTATTTCCTTTCCTTTCTCCTCCATCTTCTTTATCATATTATGCTGTCATGCCCTGAAGCTTTGCCGTTTTTCAGAGAGTTGATTGCTTGAACTATCTTTTCTATTTCCACAGTTTCCTCTTCACTACCTTCTTCTTTTCCCATTTCCTCATTACTCTGTCTTTATTATCCCTTTATTATGTTCAGTAATTTTGTTAAATATACTTTCCACATTTCAATTACTTCTTATTCATCAATATTACCATTTTCATCTTCAATTCTTCCAAAAATTTCATCTTACCTCACCTTAGTCCATTTTCAGGCATACAGAATAAATTTTTCATTTATTCTGCCTTCCACGTATTTTTCCATCTTTGATTTTTAGAATTAATTGGCTTTGTATTTCGTTTGTCGACATGCAAAAAGATTTTGACCAGCACCTTGGATGAACACGAAGCTATGGATGAGTTTAAAAGCCAAAGGAGTAAGCTATAAACTAGTAAGGATGTGCCAAGTAATATATGAATAGATGATTAACGTCGTAATCAGTAGGAACCTCCAATCAGAAAAAAATGCTTCTTATTTTACAAGCGAAACAATGATGTGATCGCGCGATGAAATACACCACGATGATGTGGGCGCGTGATGACCTGATGGCGATGAAGCGATCAGCGATGAGTTGATCAGCCTCCGCACATTCACCAACGAGTGATATATCTTTTCACCCACTTTCGATTCAGAAAAGAATCTCATTTCAGCATTCTTAATTATATGAATCGAAATGATTTAGACATAAAACAATATAGATACACAGAAGAGCGATAATTTAGAGCGCGAGTTTAAAGCTTAAATAATGATTTTCGACTTCTAGTTTTAAACTCGTTTCAAAACCTACAATTATGTAAGGAATAACATAGATTCATAGAAAATATATATATAATAATTGAACAATACGTTCTTCTTATAAAATAGTGGTCGTTATCTGACTGAGCGATGAAATAAAACCCAGAAATTACGAGTTTCCGATATTTTTTTTGTTGTGAGTTTCAAACCCGCGATTTAAAGTTTTCGAGTTTCGAGTTTTCAAACTCGTTTCAGAACCCGCCATGTTTTACTGTTTGTACAATACTCGACTATATTGGGTATATACTTATTCGAATTTAAACACTCCATAAATACTTGTGAATTTATTTCCGCGCAAATGCGATCATCTGACATGAACTGAATTATTGTCGTTGAACGTTGCCTTTGTAACGTATTTAACCATCGCAACTTGCACAGCACCAGCGATGTTATTCAATCAGGCTGTTATTATATCTACTTTCACTTCTATCTTCACAGTTTTTCGACCTCTTTTCAGCATTCGGAATATCCTAATTTGGTCAGAACTGTACCTTTTACCACATTTGCTCTCTTGTAAGGTATTTAACCGTCACAAGTACAGTTAGCGATCTACGTATCTTTCGTTTCATACCCTTATAAAATGACTCCAGACAAATTAAAAGAACAAGTAATCATTAGTTTCATTCTAATTTGTCTTGTCAAGATGTGTTGCGTTATGTTTTAGGACTGCTGACCACAAGGTTCCGAGATCGACTCCTGGCGGATGTAGAGTGAAATTAATTTTTCTTCTAATAAATAGTATTAGTCTCTACTATGACTAATTACATTAAAAAGAATTGAATAAGGAGGAAAGACCTCAGTAGTCAATCAAACAAACAAAAAACAATACTTTATTATTAACAATTTGAAAATAATCTTTGGCTATTCTTCAATGTTTGAATTTTTTAAACAAAGCAAAGTGCCTTACTTGAAACAAAGCATAATCTCAGAGATTACATGATGTCCACTGTTAGGAAAGTTCGTCTGGCTTTCCTTTGACATCCAATATATCTCGACATTCCCTCCACTAATCCTTAATGTCCCTGAAGTTGGCATCCATGCGCACCGAACAAGCAATATTGCAAATATTCTAGATGACTTTTCAAACGCATCCACTCCCACTGCAGCGCGGTGATATCAATATCGCGCATAATTTGCCTCATCAATAAGCGGACTTTGTGCGCATCTGACATTTGCGAAGCCCGTAACTATTTTCGGACGGACCGAAGTGGCCGGCGTTGGCCACTCCCGGCCACCTTCGAGATGCTCATCGACATCGGTATAATCGCGCTCGAAATGTCGGCAAGAATTTCGTAATCCTGGTGTCTCCGCGCAAAGCCATCAATTAGAAACTCTTACTCCTCGCTCCCTTTCTGGAGACACGTTCGGGCGTCGCGGATATCAATTCATAACGTGACCTCAACCTTCCATCCGATGTCCCTTCGCAAAATCGCCGCCCGACTATTCCACTATTCCCCGTCGTTGTGTGCGCAGTAAGTGTGTTGAAATTCATCCAGGTAGCTTCAAATTGCGCAAGTTCTTTCAATCTGGCGGCCTTCTAAGAGGCCCAGGAATGTCGAAACTTTGTACGTGGACATTCCCCCGCACGGGTAAGATATTGCCGTCGGAATTAATACGCTCTAAGTCCGGCGCGGCGTCGGCCGTGTGCTCGACGCTGCTCGTCCCGGAGACATATTAATTCTATTATCTCACATCCGAGGATGGTACGCGCCGCGGGCCCTCCGCCAACCGAATCGCCAATGTTTATTGATCATTGACCCAAACAAGCGCGCGCGCTAATGTATAAAACCACAAATACTTAGCCGGAGGGGTGGGGGGCATCGCCAGCAACCATCACACCCGGCTACCGGCCACTGTACCTTCTTCCCGCGCAACCTCCCCACAAAACCCATGCAATTTCAAACCGATATGAAGTTAGCAGCGAGCCATATATACAGCGAATTCATTAGTTGCAGCAATTTAAAAAAACTGCTTATTTTTGGAAGTTACTTCTGAGGCCTTTTCAACCATATATACAAATGTTAAATATAATCTCCAAAAATATTAACAAAAAGAGCCTAGAAAGTAACAATCCGATTTTAACTTTTGTCTTTTGAAGGTGGTGTGAATTGTTTTAATATGAGCGATATGTTATTTTTTTATTTTTCTTCTCTTTCTCTTAGCCCTTTGTGTGTGTTTTTTTTTTTCGCGCAAGCACTGCGCATGCGAGGTGTGAAGCGGGGTAGTGCGTTTCAGTTTTTTAAAACGCGCATATCGTAGATCATCTTCCGTGAATTACAATAAAACAATAGACACAATGCGAAATGATTTTCCTTTAGTATCAAGATGTGCTATGATATTTCATAAATCTTGAGACGAAACATTCAATGAAGTTGTTTCTGATTATTAAAGGAGTAGAGAAGTAGAGAGGAGGCGACCATAATTATATGTTCCTCAATCACAAATTACCAGAATTGAAGGACCATAGTGCCAGAAGTCATTGATAATCGATATTCCAAATTTTGATCGAATTGAGAAAATCGTATTTTGTGAAATTGCGAAAACGTAAAATATATGTAATCCGCAAGAGTGGCAAGTTATCAGAAATAATATGGTGTCTGAAAGAGATTCCGGAAAAAGTATAACCTTGTGACATTACTAACACATGTTTCAAATAGGCTCTCCCCCCTTATATCATTGTTGCCACGTCTTAAATAGTGGGGTCCCCCTGAAACATAACGGACCTATGTCCTAAACGGATGGACTTCTCCCTTGAGCCTTACATTTCTCAAATTTCAGATTCTATACTTTTTATCAATAAAAAAGTAGACAATTATATTAACCTATCCTTATTATCTCATACATTTGCTGCAGATGAATCGGGAAATGGCTAACCATATATTCATTTTCTCAGGATTATATTATTCTTTTATTATGATTCAACAACCTTTTTCTACCATATAGTAGTGTAGGGGAATAGTAACTTTCACCCAGCCCAATCCGGTCTCGCTACTGATGGTACTTGCTCTAAACTTTTTGGGCATATGGGTTTTTTTCCGTCGTCGTCCAACCTTCGTTCGCGTTTTTACCGCGAAATCATGAGTTCGCGGGCGGCGCCGCAGCCACTTGTTGAGTGGGGAGACCAAGTGGTCACCCACCCAACGCCTAGCTACGTCCGAC
Source organism: Weissflogia rhopalogaster (assembly GCA_019419845.2). Lineage (NCBI taxonomy): Eukaryota > Metazoa > Arthropoda > Insecta > Coleoptera > Staphylinidae > Weissflogia > Weissflogia rhopalogaster. Next base: position 20,974 of record WSZQ02007666.1, on the reverse strand, counting down.
GTTGCTTAACTGCAGTGATCTAACGAGCACCGAGTTCCACAACGCGGCAAGCCGCCGCTATTATTCTTTTATATAGATTAATTATTTTTGTGCATGGTCCAGCCAAATGGCGGTATGGTCGATGATCATTGCCCATGAGGTCCCGGGTTCGATACTCGGTGGGGATGCATATTAAAGTGAATTCTTCTTCTTATCAATAGTGTTAGCCTCTAATATGACTAATAACATTGAAAAAGAATTGAATAGAGCTAATGACCACAGCAGTCGATGCTCGGTAAAATCAAACAAAAAAAAATATATTTTTGTGATGAAAAATAAATTTGATCCGGAGACCTGTCTATCGACTATACTGGTCCTGTATACAGAATTTATTGTTTTTATTTATTTTGGTAACATGTTATTATTGTGATTGTAATGTGTAGTTGTTGATGTATTGATTAGTCAGTAGTTTTTCCTTTCATGTGTGTTGATTGTTAACTTGCGCATATTTGCAATTATTGACTCGAATAGTGCTTGATTTATAGTATGTTTTTTGTAGGTGTGAATTTTTAATGACAAATTTTTGAGAGTGATAATTGTGAATAATAGGTGCCCACCCCGGGGACTCGAACCATATCCGACTGTGTGGTCGGCAAAATATCAGTTTACAGCACCTATCCTAATTTTCATAATGTGGCAATTACAGATCAACTGATCATACCCTTTGATTCCAACGGTGTACAAAAACGTGTAGATAAAATTATAAATTGGAAAATGTATGACAGAATCAACCCTGGCAATTCAATTCAAAAAATTCCATTGTTTTTGAAGTAAAACTACTCGCGCTTGATTTAGGGAGTTAACTGGTGAATTTAGTCGGCGTATTCATCACAAACTATTTTCCGGGAGAATCTGATTTTAACTCTTCTTTTCATGGTGTGTGCTATTTTAACTTCTGAAATAGAACTTATATAGAACTTTTTTTTTTCGTTTTAATTTAACATTTTGCGAGATTTTTAATATCTGCGTTTTTCTCATTTGCCCCCAATGGCTTGAATAATATTAAAACCGTAAACGTAATGCGAAATAAGTTTCCTTGGGTATCAGAATGTACTATGACATTTCATAAATCTGAAGGTGGAACATTCAATGAAGTTGCTTATGAATATCAAAGGATTCCTATTCTATAATTACTATAAATTCCTATGTCTCGAATTACAAGCTTTGGAGGTCTATACATAGTGCCATATGACCTTGATATTAGACATTTGTCCAGCCAAGTGGCAGCAAATGATGACTGCTGCCCACGAGGTCTCGGGTTCGATTCTCGGTAGGGATGCATAGTAAAGTGAATTAATTCTTCTTCTCAACAATAGTATTAACCTCTCTTATGACTAATAGAATAGAGCTAGTGCCACAGTTGTTGTTCGATAAAATAAAATAAAAAACTTGACATTTTGAATTTTTAAAAGTAAAAATTTCAAAAAATAAAATGACGCCTCAAATATAGTAACTTCTAATCTTCATTCGCAAACATTTATTACACTCACCATTTTCTTTAGGTAGATTATATTAATTCTCAGGTAGAATGCTTTCTGCTAACTTCATAGCGGTTAACTCTTACCCACTGCCACCCATTCGCCTGACTCGCTGCCGGCCAAACGCGATGCAAAGTATTTCAATTTCACAGCGCCACGTGTATTGCCCGGCGGATGGCGATTCATCACCTTCGTCTTTCGGCCCAGCCGGGGGCATCGGCAACAAATGAACAAATCAACAACTAATCGCTCGCAAATGCGTATTCTAATGTGCGCCCTAATGTGTTGTCTAATAGTGGAGGCGATCTAATGCGTTCGGCGGGCATTTCTAAGCCAAACTGAGCCGCCGATCTGCGCGCACCGAATCAGTTGCAGTTAATTGACATGACCGCAAGCGCGAAACTTCGATACTCGCTTCAATAATAGTTGTTTGGTAGCGGTTATTAATACTCGTAGCGAAGCATGATCAACTTTTGACAGGCCCGAAATTTTCCTCACGTTTGATAACAAAGTTTGATGTACATATTTTCACTTGAAAGCGCTGTTTTTCGAGGGTTGGTTTCGTGGGCAGAGGAAAAACCTCAGAAAGCATGCGAGTTAAAGGCCGTGGGTTGCCAGGGGAGGTTGCGTGGGACCAAAGGTTGCAAGAAAGAGTTGCAGGTGATTTTCGAATTGTTTCGTGGCCTGTCTGTTTGCCTGTGGTCGGCGAGTCGGAGATGACGAAAACCACCCCTGCCGCCGGGCTGACCCCGACCGCCAAGAATGCCTCCACGGGCGGGGAGATCAAAGATCGGCGCTGCCGCCCCCCTGCCGCCGCGCATGCGGGTGCGTGTGACAGTTACGATTGCGATTTGTCAGCGCAATGTTCAACTGCAGTCGGGCGACGCGGCGTGCAGATGAGCGGCGATTTGGACGCGCTTGTCGTCGATTTTTTGTTTGCTTCTTGCAGATACGTCGGTGGAAAATACCGCTCGACTCGAGGACCAACCGCGAAATGTCGAAAATGCGAACGAGCGAAAGAATCTTCGCGGCGGCTGTACGCGCATAGTTGTGGACGAATAACTCACTATCGGGGGGGCGGCAGGCCACACGACGCCGCCGACTCAGGCAGCGGCAGATAAATTAAAATTAAGGTCCACCTGCCGGCGGTGGGCGGGCGACAGGCATTAGTGGACATACTCGAGGAGGAAAAGATAACGCTGGATCGCAGCATACCGGCACTGACGTCTCTCGTCTGCCTCCGCGGGGGGGCGGAAAGAAAAATTTTGTAATTACTTCCAGTCGTGCGGTCTCCCGATGCCTCTTCACTCCCCAGTGGCTGCTGATATTCCGGTGCACTTTTTATTTTCATCCGACTTTATTGTCACATTATTAAAGATAATTTTTGCAATAGCAATAGAATTAAGGATAATTATTACTTTATATTTTGGTTAAAAGACTTGAGCACTCTCACTTTAAACTAATTAAATAAATCTAAATCTTTTTATTTGCCACTGAAATATTAAAACACCGTAAAGGCTGCCCTAAACGGAACCTTCAATATGCGGACTCCTGTCTCAAACGGAAAAATAATCCTGATCCGTTGGTTTACGTTTCGTATGTAATTTAAATTGACCGGAATTACCCGGAACTTGTCTAACGCGGAAACGTAATGCAATATTTGTAAATAACGGAATATTTTATATTGGTGAATCATTGGCGTCGCTTTTTGTTAATTTTTTTTGTTATGACTGCGAAGTACGGATCCTAATTATAATGAACAAGGCAAAGATTGACGTCTTCGAGAAAAAATACTACATTTCCTAGGTCCCGCAAGAGAAAACGAAAGATACAGGAGGCGGTACAACAAGGAAGTCTATCAGGCTCTGAGAGATTAACCAGCCACGAAATACATCAAACTGCACCGTCTTCGCTGGCCACATCATAAGAATGCCAGAAGGTAGAATGCCCAAATGAATCATGAACGGTCAAATGATGGGGAGGAGGTCGATTGGAAGACCAAGGAAGAGATGGGAGGATGAAGTAAATCATGACGCAGAACAGATCCTGAAACTAAGACGATGGATGAAAGTGGCACAGGTCAGGGAAGAATGGAGGAGACAGATAAGGGAAGCCAAGGCTAAAGCTAGGCTGTAGCGCCATGAGAGAGAGAGAGTTACTAATAAATGCTTGACTCTCCGAGATATACTTATATAGGATTGTCATGGGTGCTATCTTTTTTTAAATCCTGGGCGGTCCAAGCCACTAGGGTCTATTGTGCATGGATAAATCCTAGGAGCCAATAACGGAGATTACCTTCGAAAAGCCTAGAATCTCTACCTGCTCGCTGCCTAGCCTAGCAGGCAAGGTCTTTGAGGTGCTAGGGATACACAAGTGTAGAATAAGTGCTCTGTCGTTTCTCCCTCCGTGTATAACACGATAGCTAGCACTTCATTGTGGACATTGATACTACATAAGTTGGTTCAGAACCAACCAAGGTGGTTTCAGCTGTCTACTTGGCAAACATTCCCGCCTTAGTGTTTCCTACAATGCCTTGGTGCGCAGGCACACACTGCATTGCGTGTTAGTTGCTCGCCCCAATTCTTTAAGCACTTTCTTGGAGCTCCAACTTGATTTGAACTGCTCGTCCTGCTCGTTTACAATTGCAGCACCTTTTTAGGGCTTTGCTGGGCAGTACGACGATGGATCACATTTTTTGGCTACTCAGTTAATCTCTCGTCTTCGGCGTTAGTGGCCTGGCACGTTTTATTGGCCAGTTTTTCCTGCAGAGTATTTTTGGGTACTTTCCGCACAGGATTTCCCGTTGGGTGGGCTTGCTAGCCTTGCCCAATGCGATGATTTCTGTAACGACAACCACGGATGTGAGTGTGGTTGTCGGAGCAAGTAGAGACGACCCCAACCAGGATTTCCGGCATGGTATGCAGCGATCTTACCAACTGTCACAGAATTTTAAGAGGATCCGACCAGCCAAGTGGTTGCAGTATCTTTGGTAACTGCTGACCATAAGGTCGTGTGATCGATTTCCGGAGGATGTAGAGCAAAATGAATTCTTCTTGCTATTAATAGTAACTGTCTCTAATAATCCTAATTAAATTAAGAAACAATGTCTACAATCGATGCTCGGTAAATAAAAAAAGGATTTCGTATGAACACCCTGGCAACCCTTAAGATTATTCAAGTTCCTTCAAATCAGATTGTAAAAAGGTGAAACTGCTAATACTTATAACATCTGATGCGGTGAGGTAAATGCCTTATAAAAAAGATGTCACAATATCAGAGGTGAGAAACCTCTTTTATGATTACGATAATATAGATGCGGACATTTTTCTGCGATGTGGGGGGAGGGGATTCCACATCTTAAAAGGGGATCCCCCTTGGCGATAGAATTATTTTTATTATTTTAAGGACGGTATCTTCTTTAGGATGGTTCATGCTCCGCGGACCGCATAAATAAATTCGACAGGTTGAGAGTTGCTCATCATTCGTCGCTTATATTAAGAAATGTCAAACATATGCTGGTGTAATTTATAGTTCTTGCGAATATTGATTATGTTTATTAAGCATTTTTTGAAAACCTTCGATCAAATAATAATATATTTATTGCAAAAAGGAACAGGCTATCTTCGATCGTTTCCCTACAAATTACAAAATTTTACAATAATGTATAGTGAAGGTTATAGAAAAAAAAAAATACAGTAAAGTTAAGAATCATCATGTGGAATATTTTTTAAATTTAAAATAATGATGAAGCATTTATATCAAACAATTGAAAATATATTTTTTACAATCGAGGATAAGTGGATATTCGGTGAACTGCGCAAGTGTATGGAGCAATTCGTTGGTAGTAGTTAAAGGCGGCGGTATTCTGATTCCAGCACGAACGTTACATGTTTGAGGGACATAAATTTTTGGTGGCCGAATCACATTTTCCGCCGGCCGCGCGACTGCAAATTCATATATCAACGGTGTAACTAGAGCGCAAACAGCCCTCGACATGCACATCACAAACAAATAAAAAAAAGCGCGCAAGAGAAGACAGGAAAGGCAGGAAGGAGCGCCCCCGGCAGCCGGCGCTAAATAGAAAGCCAAAAATTCCATCAGATAGACAGCGAATAAAGAAAAGCAACAGAAAAAAACTAATGTTAATGAGTATCTTCGAGCGGAATGATAAGAATTTACACGGAATACTCTCACGGAAAATAGGAAAAACGAGGCTAGGACTGTCTGCATTACATGGACGTTGAAAAATTAAAGAAATATATTTTACGCACAATCGACGCGATATATCTTTGTGTGTTGCTTAAATAATTGGTGAGATAATTTCGTTTTTACCTATCTATTTGTAGATATAGAAAGTCTTATTTAGTTCAATGTTACGTTATGTGGTATCAGCTACAAAAGCTGATAATAGAATTTTCATGGACGTGAAATTATTATAGAGAACTACGATTTTTTCAAAGAAGGATTACTATTATTTTCAACATGAATTGATCTTATACTTTTTGACATTTAACATTAAATTTTCGTATTAACTGCCTAAGTTGCGTGAATTCCTATGATTTTTGGTTGAACCAATGCTATTATGAAGGATGTTAGGCACCAAGCTTTTGTCAAGTTTAAAAAGCTACACAGCTTCATATACAGTTACTTATTATAAGAGAAAACCATGGTTAGATGTGTTTAACGGATTGAATTTCACGAAACAGTGCGTTGAAACACATCGAGAGATCGGCAGCTTTAACAGACAAGGTGTTATCATGATATTGTTGAAATTTTATCATGATCTCCCTAAAATATAAGAGAAAAATGTGTTTAGATATTTTTAAACGATTTAGTTTCCCAAAAAATCTGTTCGAACACATCTGGAGCTTTAAAGGTTCGAGAGTTAACATTTGTTGAAATTTTGAGAAAGCTTAGCCAAGCGGTCCTGGCTTTATCTTTTCTGCTCCTGCTCGTCTCCAATTCATTAATCGTTTCACTGTATCTTTCTTATTTTTTTCTGCATATGTGTTAACGCCATCGATGTTGTATTATGTTCATGGCGGTATCTCTTAGTCCTTTCTTCACTTCCCTATTCGTGTTTCTTCGCCTTACCCCATCCGTTGTTACTTAACGAATGGCAAGCACTAACAGGATAGCCTGAGGTAGAACTGTAGAAAACCTCAAAAGATACCTGAGATGGTCACACTCCTACATATAATGCAAGAGTAAAACATGTTTAACTGTGTTTAAATGACTTGTTTTTAGAAAAAGTGCGATTATTTATCGCGTTTTTCTGAAAATTTGAGAAGTATTAGTTAATATATAACAGAGGAACGTAAGTAGATGGGTTTAAACAACTTTTATCACAAAAAAGCGTGCTTAAACACATCGGGTGATTGATAGTTTTAACGGTTGGAGAGATAACATGTAATTTCTCAAAATTTGAGATGTATTCGCTTAAATATAAGGGAATAACGAGTATTGATACGTTTAACAGATACATTTTCACAAAAAAGTATATTTAAACACAACGGGAGATCGGTAGGTTTAACAGTTCAAGAGTTAATATGTGATTTGTGAAAATAAGGAAAACATAGCAGAATTTAAAAAAAAGCAGGTTTATATGTGTTTTAATGAGTATCTTTTACAAAATTGTGCGTTATAACATATCAAAAGTTGTAAAGGTTCGAGACTTAACATATATTTAAAATTGCGCGAACGTGTTGCTAATATAAAAAAGATAAACGTGTTAGAAGTGTTTGAACTGATTTTTCTTAAAAAGTGCGTAAAACATAGATCGTTTTAACGGTTCAAAAGTGTGTTTAATCACTTCGGGAGATCGATAGTTTTAACTGTTCGGTTCAGCGATTGCTGAAATTTTGGCAAAGTCTGGCTAAAATATAGAAGAAAAATGTGTTTCAATTATTTTTCACTTAAAATTTCGATTAACATATCGGGAGATCTTTCAACTTATAATTTCTAGGGATAACATGTGATTTCTGAAAATTTAGGCTGTGTTTAGATGTGTTTAAACAAATGTTTTTATTTTCAAAATGGTGCATTTGAACACATCGATAGGTAGGTAGTTTTAACAGTATCAGCATTAACATGCGCTTTCTGAAAATTAGTAGTACTCTCTTAAAATAAAAGGGAACACGTGTTTAGATGCATTTACATGACTGATTTTTATTAAAGATTACTTTTAAATACACGATGGATTTTTAACAGATCGAGAGTTAACATACAATTTCTGAAACGTTGGGAAATGTGTTTATAGGACATACTATTACTAAAAACTGCGCCTAAACACAATTTTCATTGATAAAATTCACTGTCGGTTGTTGGTAAAACATTTCAAATAATTAGCACAGAAGTTACACAAACTTTTTATCAATGTTTTACAGTAGTACCTGATGTAGTACCTGATGATGCCATGCGGCGAAATGTACATTGTACGAAAATAAACTAATTTTTAAAACATTGATAAAAAGTTTGTGTAACTTCTGTGCTAACAATTTTCATGGTTTGAGAATTAACATGTGATTTCTGAAATGTCACTTTCGACGTTTTCGCTTAAATAAAAGAAAAAAAAACCTGGTTAGTTGTGTTTAAATCTACTTATTTTCACTAGAAACTGCGTTTATATATTTATATTTCTGAAATTTCTGAAATAAAAGATGAAAACGTGTTCAGATGCGTTTACATAAGTGTATTTTACTACAAAATGGGTTTAAAAACATCGATAGATCGGATATTGTAACTGTTCGTGAGTTAACATGTGATTTCTGAAATCTTTGGAATGTTCCGCTAAACTATAAAGAAGCTTCCTTTAGATTATAGCACAACATTCCCAAAATTTAGATGTGTTTAAACGAAATATTTTCACAAAAAAAAATGCGTGTAAAAACATCGGGCTATTGAAATTGGAAGCGAATTGCAAAAAATCAAACACCAGATTTTGTATCGTTGTTATCATCATGCAATTTGAGAAAGTTTCACAAATATTAATACATTTGTTGTTCAAGAAAATGAGCAAAGAAAAAAATTACAACCGTACTCCCGTGAACAACATTTGCGATATTATTAATATATTTAAAATAAAGATAAGTTATTATTTTAAATAATAATATAACGCATAAGAGAATATCGTCCATTTACAACTTTATCACGGTCTTATCCAATTTTACAAATTCATATGCTTGCTTAAAATGTTGCAAAAGTGCAGTTTGCTGCGGTGAAAATGGAGTTTTTTAAGACCCTGATCGTTTGCATTTTTTGCCGTCTTTGCGAGGCAAACTTATATCTTTAGTGCCTCAAGTGCAATATAAGTTCGTCACTAACGTATTAATAAACAATGTGCGACACACTCGCCCCGGCCGCAAGAAGTTGACTGCGCGCGCGCGGTCGGGCAAACATATTCTCGAAACTTTGCACTTTGTAGCTGGTGTTAGTCGTGTGCAGGCAAAAAAAAAAGTGCGGCGACAAGCAATGCACAAGATACATAAATATGACGCAGATAGAATTTGCGTTTCTCGGTTTTGTCCGCGCATAGCTGGAAGATAACCACCCCTTTTACCACCCGCCACCCCCATCCAACCGCTACACCCTTGTGCCAACGCCACGACACTCCCCGCCACCGCGCCCGTTAATGAAACACCGTCTTTGTCGCGATGCGTCCTTGTCATGCAGCGTGCGTCCTCATTATTTTTAACTCTTTGGCTTGTCTTGACTCGTTCGCGTTGCTTTTTTGCTTCCTGCACGCCGACGGTTCGCCAGTCACTTACACGAAGTCGCGCCGAGGGGGATGCGGAAGGGCGGTAGGTGGGCGACTAATCAACGAACGTGCCCAACCGATGTCCCTGCTGCGGCTGTCTCAGCGACAGGAAGTTGGCAGCAGAATGAAAGGCTATACGTTTATAAGTGAATTTTTAAAAATTTTGATGGCACGTTTGGAATTAACATATAGTATTTATTGGCTTGGCAATTTAATGATTTAAAAATGATTAAAAAACACTCTAGTTCTTTCCAAAGATATTCTATGTTTACACAGAAGTGTATAATATATCTAACAACGATTTGATGATTTTTTAAGCAAAATTAAACGAAACAATAATAAACAAGAGAGACGGGGAAATACAGGGATCGCTGATTCAAATAGAGGCGAACGCCCTATTTTCTCTTTTAATTAATGTAATTCGCGAGTCCACCTGGGCAGCATAGTTGGTAAGGTTTCGGTCTACTACGCAGTTGGGCGGGGTTCGAGTTCCCGGGGTGGGCTCCCACATGTGAATTAATTTATTAATTATTCCACACTGATTTATTCACACAAAAATCCACACAATCAAATTCACAATTCTACAAAATCACAGCAATTAAAAATTCGCACATCAAAATCGCATCAATCGCAGTATGCGCGTTATAACAAGCAAACACCACGAGGCAATTCAATCACGCAACACTCAACAAGGAACCAACACAACAATACCACACAAAAATCAACAATAACAACAACATAATATTATCATGTAAATGCAAATAAAATAACAAAATTTGTATCCAGACTGAAGGACCAGTTAGGTCGATGGCCAGGTCTACGGACCAAATACAAATAATAATACAAAATGTAATTCGCGATTATCTGTAATTTTGTACCAATGTTTGTTTGTCATCTTAATATGACAATCATTACAATCATTAAAAATGATAACATTATGATAGGAGAGTGTTGAAAAGAACATCTGTTCTTGAAATGCAGATATTGAATTGGCTCAAATCCAGTTGATGGTCTGTTTTTCTCTGTCAATTAATGTAATACCTGATTTAATGACGTTAATTACCTATCATCATTTACGCCTTTAGCTATTCTGGCCCAACTGCTCGGTTGTTCTTGTCATTATGTTAAGGATGTCATCTCTTGAAACATTCTTGCCTTGATAGCTTATGTTTTTAAACGTTAGTCTCTTCAGTCAGTAGTTGTTTGTAATATCTAACCTTCTTGTCTTCTCCTAGGAGATCTAGTTTCCATTTCGTGCCTAGTTGATTGAAGAGTTGAAACGTTTTCAAGCTTCCTGTGATTTTGCTTTCCAAAGGTTTTCATCATTTTTTACATAGTTCTTTCCAGATTGAATTCCAGATTTTGCTTTCTTCACTGTCTTTTTAATCATATGCATTCTGGGAATGTTGGGTGCTGGGAATCGGGAACAGTTTCGTTTGTAGTCATTACTCTGATTTTTTCATACGAACGGTATGAATTTTGCTAAATCTATGAGCAATATCGCACATACTGTTTATATGTCAAACGTTATCAACAAATAATTGATTGACATCAATGACGTGAGCAATCAATTTTAAATTTATCCGATTGTCTGCTCCAGATTTCCCAAAATTCGTAGCGTAAAAGCAATTAATTGAAAATCATAGCCATGTCTAACGACGAAAAGGATTTAAGCCCCACTGAGGAGGCTATCAATAATATAATCGCAAAATTAAGCCAAGAGATAGAAGTATTGCAGATAATGGAAATGGTGTACTTGCAAATGTACAAAGAACAACTAAAACACAGGAAGGAATAAATATGCGATGATAACGTATGAAGAAATGGCATGGTCTATAGATGTTGATTTGATGGTTCAAATAATATTTGGATAATTTTTCAAAAATATTAGTGAGAGATTAAACATTTTAGTTGACTTTATGCGTTTTTATTGATGCTTACTTAGAGTCTTAACCCTTACAGGCTTATTGGTTTCCCCAAGAAATCATGTGTTTAAACTTTTCTCTAGATAGTATAACGTTTCTGAGGGGCTAACGGTGTGTAGAAAGAAAACATTATTGAACCGTTATAATATTATATGCAATTACACTAATTCTGGTTAGTATATAAAAGCCCTTTGTGTTAGTATATTGTCACGATCGAGGATTTTGAATAGGGGTTAACTCGCTTGGCTTAGCTTGCGTGACAACCGGGCAGAAAGGCAAGGTAGAGAAATCGAAAATATTTCTAAGTGCAAAATATAAGTATTTAATTAAAGACTCACCAAAAGTGTCTGCACATCTCGGCTAGGGTGTTGCACATTCGACAAGAGAAGCAGACTGGCGGCGGCTTGGTACGAACTGCCTTTTTCAGTCGGCTAAACGCCTTTTTATAGGGCCTTTTTGTTTAGGTTTGCACAATTCTAATAAACAATCTATGCTTAGCCAGAGCCCAATCTTCCTTCTTTGTCATATTGCAACATTGTAGTCCCTTGCCATTTAAAAGTAACGTATAAAAATGCATACGACGATTGATGCACAAGGTTCGCTCACACTTTATAATTGAATGCAAAAATGCTTAAGTCAGCAGATAATGAATGAGCGAAGCGCTGCCGCTCAGTAGTCGCGTTTTGGCAGTGGACGGGGTAGCATCGCGATATTGTAAATATGATTCACATATTCGCAACAATATGAACGACCATATGTATGCCGCACAGACCTATTTTGTCTCATTATGCTTCAATAGCTGCGCAGTGGTTACATCAGAAGTTTCCAATCTTTTATAGAAACGCTCCCTTTTTAAATACGCTTTTTTGTGTCACCATTTTCCTTACCATGTAGTGTCAGGACCCCCCCCCCCCTCCCTTTGTTTGGTACGCTGATAAGTCCAAGCAAGAAATACGAACGAGTTTTGGAATATGCATTTCAAATAATGCGTATAAGAGCCATATGACTCTGGGACATAGTCTAATAATACTGTAATCAGATCCGATTACCATTGACGTGTGCTTGTGGAAGCGTTTCTATGGCGCTCGCATAGGTCCATAAAACGTATTGACCTCGACCAACACAATGTGGGAATACCAAAGAGTCTGTGGCATCTCGCGAAGTACAATTGCGTTAGTCCTGTGTGGGTTCCTGGCATAGCTGACAATAATATGGTTGATAAATTAAGCAAAAAGGGCAAGAATCAAACTTAGTAGACCTGAAGGAGGCTTCAACAATGTTGTTCATTAAAGTACAAATGGAATCACATACATATTTCAATAATTACATTAAGAGCCGTAGGATAATGGAATAAAATTAACAAATATTACTTTGTATGTTGAGCCTAAACCTGGTAATAACCGCCGTATCATTGAAGATTAAGAAAATATTAAATTGCTAACTGTTTCAACAATCTGGTCCTACGTAGTCTGATTAAGGAAATGGTCACCACCCAAGGGCGTTATAAGGTTTATAAATAACCTATAGCCTTTCTTTGTTAGGCAGATGGGATAGAACAATAGGTCAAATCTGGCCGCAGTTCACCTGAGGCTTGTTACCTCAGCAATATTCGATATCATATATCCGTATATCCAATATTTTCCACATAAAGTCCATGATTCCCCAGGGGGGGGGTTGTTACCCAGTTTTGGGTAACATGGTGAAACCATGCCTTCCCTGCCTGAGGACCCCCAAAAATTGATCTTATAGATGATTAGCTAAAGGGTTAAACATTGGTCACAAAACTACCCGAAAATGCCATTATGTAATAACGGGGATCAAAGTAATCCGGACTGAAGAAGAAGACAGTATATGATGCATTCTGTACTTTTTGGCATAATACGCTGCTCCGGAGGTACAGAGGTTGTAGCTTCAAATCCAGTCGAATGACTTCTTTTCTGTTTCAAATAATTCATGATTTAATTACGTACTCATAATTATTCGTCTAAGCCCAAATATGAGTGGTTGTTTTTGTATATCAACAAAATATGGCTAGTTTCCATAGAAAACTAATGAACTCTCATGCCTCTGCCAACTTCCTTTCACAGTCTCTGTTGGCGACAAGGACGCGACTTTCTAATTTCTGCTCGCTCGTATTTGCATTCGCGTTCGGCATGTACGCGTGTTCGATTCCACCGTAAGATCTCCATCCAATCGAGCCGCCACCACTCCAGCATTCCGAAAACCCACCCTCTCAACCATTCTCTGCGCCACTCGCATTTCTTTTTAATTTGTTTTGTTTCGCGTTGCGTCCGCGCAGCGCGGGTAGTTCGCGTACACATTAAGAAAAATCCATATAATCACTCAAAGTCGCGCGGGCTGCGAGCGCGCTCTCCTCCCGCCGCAGCCGCCTCAACGGTCGGCGGCGAGTCTTTCCCCTTGCGCCCGCTCACCCCCCGCTGCCTGCTGGGCGTCTCGCATTTCTTCGTCTGCGCGCTCCGTCGACGTACGTTTTTGTCTTCTTTTCTTAATTCGCATACGTTCGTTAGTCGCCCGTAGAGTGCACGGGTGGCTAAAAACGCCGGGCCGGGTTGTACGGCCGTCCCTCTCTTACCATCCCCGCGCGAGCACCACCAGCAAGCGGTAACCCCCTCGAGCCCGCTGGCCCACCGTGCGCCACCGCTGCCGTCACCGCGGCACGAGTTTTCGTCCTTCTTCCAGTCACTTATTTCATCCGAGCGTGCATTAACGAAGAGAATAATGGCATCGGTAAAATGTGAAAATTTTCTAAGCGCGTAACCTATCTCCACTCTTCCAGCAACTCTTTTTAGTCTGGACCATCCACAATCTAACTCTATTTCGGCGAATCCTAATTAACCAAAAGTCCAATCGAATAATGAAAACTAACCTAGTAAGAACAATTAAAAATATATCATTGATTCACTCAATTTAACCTAACCTCATCTATCAACGTGGTGAGATTCAGCACGTTGAATCAACTGTAATCAACCTAATCTGAAGTTAGAAAGCAACTTAACCTAATTTAACGTAATCTAATCTAATGTTCGCCATCCTCATTTACGTAACCAACATTTGAAGAAATTACTTTTAAGCAAAAAAATATGTGCGTCTAATCTAAGTTATTCTATTTGCTATTGCAATTGTTTACCTGAGAAAGGCTCAGTCTTTTAGAGTCTTATGTATATTAATTTAATGATGTCCTTACATTCCAATATTTTTAAGAGAAAACAAGCGGTTGGCATTTCGAAAATTGAAGAATTGATATACATTCATTTTCTCAGCTTTTCTCTGTATCTTCTTTGGAGCTCAGTATTTGAATATAGCCGTGCCTGTGTGAGATGTACATTTCGTTGTGACTGTTGCTGCGTTATAGCGCTAAAATTACGATTTGTAAAAATAAATAAATGATTAAACCGTAATTGTATTAATCGTATTATATCATTATATCATAGAGCGTATTAGCCGACTTCGTAAGATAGCTGCTTATCACGCAACGGGTTCAAATCCAAATTGTGGTCATCTCTACTTGTTCCGACAACCACACTCACATCTGCGGTTGTCTTTATAGAAGTCTTCTTCGGCTTGGGCAAGGCTAGCAACATCATATGCTCAAAGTACCCAGAAATACTCTGGAAGAAACACAGGCTAAAGGCTCAACGACAAGGCTAAAAGAAGGAGTATTATATTATTAAACTTACCTTTCACTAGCAGATCTTCAGTTTGTTTCAATACATTATCAAAATTTAAAACTATGGTCCATAGATAATACATATGTATAGTAACACAAGTGCTGGAGTAAAATTTGCAACAGATTTTAGTTCAAACCAGGCCGCAAATGCAGAGTGGCGCCACTCTTTGCTATTTGATTTCATTAATTTTAAATACTATTTTTAAATTTAAAGACAATTTTTCAAATACAGATTTATTTTAAAACATATTACATATTATTAGCATCAAATGTAAATCTCTTGGGACGTGCTGGAACATTCCTTTGACGAAGGGTATTAAAATCATTTGAAAATATCCTGCTTACCGCGTATTTTGTTTTTGAGAGGGTGAGCAACTTGAAGGCTTTAGTGGTTTTGAAGAATGAAATTATATGCAGACTTACATTATAGGAAAGAAGTCGATCGATTCATTCTGCATGTAGCATGTAGTCGTTCTTCAATGATAGAGTATTTTTAAATCAAATATTGACAATATATCAAAAGCAAAAAGGTTATGTCATTCAGAGCAATAAATGAAACGAAACTGTTTATTAATATTTCAAAACTCGTCGCTGATCAGAAACACCAAACATAACCGATCACTTATTGGCGCCATCTAACAAATTGGGTTGAACTAAACAATTTTGTTTCAAGGTCTCTAATATAACATGTGCTTCTCTATCTTATATTTTTTCTGGCGTGGTCGTTTTAGGTTATATTTTCACTATTTGGCAGCCTTGAACTTCAAGTTTAGATCGCTTATGCCTGACATTATAGCTTTATTCCATTTTAAATTCAGTCAGACAAGGATAGTAGAGATTGGAAGAAGCGTCAATCCGAAACACGTATAGCGTTTGTAGCGTTGCAATATACGTGAAAGAGAGAGAGAGAGAGGGGGAAGGCAGGCAAATTGTAACGCATTACATTATGAAGAAGTTTACTCTCCAATAAGAAGTAATCACTTCAAAAAGCAATGTTAACTTATCCCAATCCTAGATCAGCAATCAGTGACCATTCCACCAAGACACTTGACTACGGCATTTTCCATTATTAATTGGTAAACAAAGACATCTTCATATTCATAACTAGATTTTAAAAGAACTTATCATTCCATAAATCGGCCAACAGTACTGTTCGCGCTTATCGCGTCTTTTAAAAACGATTTTTATATACGCTCGCGCTTCTAGCCACGAGCTCTAAATTAATAGCCAGGGTGCATTGATCCTCCGACAGGCTCACAACGACAAGGTGGTAAATTTAACGAATATTTATTTAACACACTTACAAAACTTACAATCCACCTATTCGCCCCACGGTCGAACAATAACAAGATCGAGCCGAGGGCGCGCACTACTTAGCTAGGCCAAAAAAGGGACGCTCAGAAGCGTTGCGCAGTTGTCACTCAGCCCGTTATCTTGGCGCGCACGGCGCCAAATTCAAATATTGATGGCGAACAGAAGTCAGCGAATCACCGCGCTGAACAAGTATTATTAGTTTGGATTATAACTAATTCATTTATATTTCACAAAGATTTTGTTCGGATAGTTTTATAATTATTTCATATAAAATAAGTAAATGTATTTGACAATATTTCTATATATTTATTTATTATTAATCTAAATTTGCTTAGGGCATGGATCCCATTCACCAATCTAAATAATATAAGAACATTTTGATCACTGATATATCATCGCAAGGGGGGTTCTCTATGAAGGTTTAACCATCGTTGTTAAGGCGAGGCCTTTGTAATCAGTATGTTTTGTGTATGATGATAATAATATTACTGATATAAAACTATGCTATAATTGGAAAATAAGTTTGAGAATTGCTTATCCGAATAGCCTATTACCAATGTTAGTCCATGAAACTTAACTTAACTTGTGCTTCATATCTAACCAGGAGAGCTTCTCAATTTTCCAAAATGGAATTGAATGAAACTCATTTTTTTAACGGCATTTTGCGCCGTTCTGAGCAGTTTTCATTCAATTCCGTGCCGGACAATAGATATACTCTCCTTGTAAGTTTGTTTCATCTAGTATTGTCTAATTTATCCCAAGCGATTTTCCTTTCTGAATCTCCTTCGTGGGGGCCCTTTGAAAGCTATTCTCTAGCTTATAGTGGTACTGTAGTTAATGATGTAAACACTAGTAATAATCATTGTTAAGAGTCAACCGAACCCAGTGATCGGCAATCTACGGCTCTTTGATAGTGAAGATTTTTCTGGTGGAAATGTTTAATTAAGACTCATTCCGGATGGACGGTTAGATGGGGCTCGCTTGGAATTTGTGTAAGATTTGTGGCTCTTTTTAAAGCAGAAACTTTATGAATTGAAACTTTGCGCTCTTCCGATTTAGAGGATTGGAGACCACTGATTTAACCTCTAAATTTAAGTTACCTACAAAAATGATTCAAGCATTTAAGCTGTAGGCAACAAAATTAATATCATTATAGAGATAAACCTACCGTATACTGAATCCTGTCCAGAACGGAAAATTTCCGGGTTCATTGGTCTACATGACTAATTTAATGTAAGGTGGCCTTTCTGACGCGGAAGCGGAATGAAATATTTGAGGATAACGGAATATTTTATCATCGGCAAAGGGGAACCCGACCCCCTCCTGGAATCTTGTTTGTTGTCGATTTTATCGTAACTCCAACTAATAAAAATACATTTCTTTTGCTTTTTGTTGCAGTAAACCTGTTGCGGAAACCTGTCAACGACGGAAAAATGGTTGATCCCGTGACTACGCTACTATGCAAGTCAATTTCCTAGCTTAGTATAAATTTATCAAACTTACGCTAACTTCACTTAGTTTATTTTTTCATTTCATAATCTAATTAGATTACTCAATCTTACCAAATCTAGCCCAGCCTAATCCAGCCTAACGTAACCGACCCTAAAGTTACTAACTATTAAATTGAAACCTAACCAACCGAAACGTAAGATAGACTAAATTAACGCAACCTATTTGAAGTGTCTTGATTTTACGGCAAACGTAATCGTAGAAAATTTAAACTAAGATAGAGCATAAGTTATAGACAAATATTCTATAATGCATTCATTGGCGTAAATTATACTTAGAAATATATATATATATATATATACAAGGGTATAGGGTTATATTGCCTGTTACGATATGAAGATGTGGCATAGATGGGGAAATTAGAAAATATGAGGTTTGATGTACGGACGGCAGCAGAAGGAAAACCATTTCTTAGCTGAGTAGGGTTCCTGGGGACGCGGGGCGGGTAGGGCACAGCCGAAGGGATGGGCGGCGGTGGTCGTAGTTACTCCGACGCTCGCTTAATTCGCGCGCCTGCCGCTCGTCGCCATTCTTCTCGCTTCTTCCACTTTTCCATGCACGCTTGCATGCAAATATCCTTCGCCCGTGCGTTTCTTACATATCCCGGCGACTCAGCGTTTTAATTGCTTCTTCCAGTTGGAGCCCGCGCGTCTCTACTCCAAACGTGCGTCCTGCTACCCCCGGTCTGCCATCCGTCGCCCCCCACCGCGCGTCGCCACACCGCCTGTCCTCCGACGGGCATCCGTTGCCACACCACCCACCCCCACCGGCGTGCGCGCTCTCTCGCGATGTTGTGTGCGCTGCGTTTTAATTCATTCCTTCAGTTTTTACTTCTTCTTCGCCGCGCCGCTTCTCGTTGTCGTCTCCGACGACGCTCGGCGCGCTTCATTCAATCGTAGCGGGTAGGCACGGGGCAGTCGGCGGGGAAAGGAAGCAGGAGCGGCGGGTAGGAATTAAAGGGTAGGGTAGGGGATTGCAATGTGTACGTATGTGTGAGGCCTGCGTGTTTTGTCTGTGCGAGTGCCTTGGTGGCGAATTAAAACTAAGGTTTTTGCATACGTCGACCACGCGAGGCGCGCTTTCGGCGCGTTTTAGGCAGAGGGGATGGAGGTAGCGAGGGCGGCAGGAGTATTACCACCCCACGTTCTAGACCCAGGGCGAAGACGAAGAATTAAGGACTATCCGCAAATGTGGGTGCGCAACACTGGCATGCAAATGAAAATGAAATCGATTAAATGCGCGTTTCTGTTTCACGCAGATTTTTCCTTCTTTAACTTCTACCCTTTCCAACATGTCCTCTCCATCTTTTTATTCATTTTGATATTATTTATGCATAGAGGGCACAATTAATGACAGTAAAACATACATGACATATTTATATATTTTAATAGTCTTTCCGAGGGGGATTGCAAAAAATAAGAAAGCACAAAGTGCTCACGACGAGCTGGTGGAAACACCGATAAGATAGAGTTTCCGCGTCTTGCTTGCCACTTTCCATTGGGAGGAAGGCGAGTCCAAAGTCTTATCTTGTTAATATTTATGTTTACGGTGTGTTTTCCGGTCTGCGGGTGTCCTCGGTGCCGATTATCGTCATTAGCGGAAATTTTTAATTTATGCTAGTATCTTCTGCGCTAGTTGAAGATCTTTACGTTTGGTCTGCTTTCTAATGAAATCTTTTAATTGCTGGTAACAACAACGCATATAGATTTAATGTATTGGCAGTTTCCTATTCATGTATTTTCCTATGCCTTTCGAAGAAATATGGAACGAGAAAATATTAACAATACTGTGGCTAACTGTAAGAAGAAAAATGGCTGAAAACATCGTAATGTTATTAAATGTATGATCGGTTAATGCATCATATGCTCAACAACAATTCCTTGTAATTGGATTATAATTTGGATTATAGACAAGAATAGAATAAACAATAAGATGCGAAGAAACACCTATGTTCGTAGGGCAACAAATTTTCAAAATTTTAATAATTTTTGCATTAAAGTTCACATTCCTTACGGAGAGCATCGCATTTACCAGGTAAAAAATCGATTTTTAGGAAATTGTCATAATCAATAGCTAAACTAAAAATAACCTCTCTAAATGTGAAATTGAGAACTGCGTTCTTGCGAAGTTATAACCCATAACGCGTTAATACTAATAAAGCGTTTATAGAACTTTAAGCTCGTTTTTCTCGCAACGTTAGTTTTCCGATTTTGCGTACACAATTGAAAAGATTTTACTAAACCGACAGCTCATTTTACAGACAATACAATTCTCTAGAATATGCTGCTTTTTGAAAAATATTTATTTACTTCTATTTTTATTCAAAACATACACTTTAAATTAAAAACTTTATAAAAACAAACAACTTTATCTGTTTCTTCAAAATACTCGATGTCATATTCAAAAAAAAAAATATTACCATGTTTTTTAATAATACCATGTTTTTGGAAATGCTTAACCCCGGGGACTCGAACCACGTCCGCGTGCGTGGTAGACAGAAGCACTACCAACTATGCTGCCCAGGTGGGCTAAAATATATATTTACATGTTTTTTGTTTCAATTTAAATCTATATGAAAATATATAATTTTAATAAAAGACGCTCGCCTGGGTAGTTTAGTGGGTAACACCTCGGCGTATCACGCCGGAGGACGAGGTTCGAGACCTTGGGGCGGGCACCATACAGAGTGATTATTTTTCACACACCACTTCACATCCACCCACACACACACATTACTTCAAATATTCAACTTTAACACAACATTCAACATCAAACTATCAATTTCAAACAATCAACTTCAAACATTCAACTTCCCACACCATTCAGACTACAGACATCTGTAACTCACTACAAGAACTACATTCAACAACAACACACCATCAATTCACACCAATAACAAAATTTGTATAAATACTTACATATATGAATTGTAAACAAAAACAATAACAAAGCAAAAAATAAATAGAACATATCAAAGTCAGAAAGACCCACATAGGTCGATAGACGTTAAAATATGTGATATTATTATAATTAATAAAAGACGCTAGAGCTGCGTCCACTCAGCTGATTGTGAGTAACTCTGAAACAAGACGATATAAAGTTTGCAACAATTGTTTTACTTAAATAGCCATTTTTTAAGTAAAAATTACACTGTTCTTACAAATTAAGCAAAAAAAATATCATCTTGCCTTGATTTTCATTTATATTTAGGCGAATAAACGTAAGTTCGAAAATCGCAATTAATTTACCGAACCGTTGAAGCTAT
>WSZQ02007555.1:0-36695 GCA_019419845.2 Weissflogia rhopalogaster | reverse complement strand
TACATTACATTACATTACATTACATTACATTACATTACATTACATTACATTACATTACATTACATTACATTACATTATACAAATTATTGGATTGAAATAATTTCTGTTAACGGGTGTTTCGTCGTTTTTAGCCGTTTGCCAAATACAACAATTCCAAAGCTTTGCCGCAAATTGACACACAAAATTTGCATTCAAATCTGAAACGGTCAACTGAAATATTCCCCCTGTTAAATTTACTAAGGGATGGTTTATAAAGGAAATAGAAACGAAACATGAAAAACTTTATATATTCAGAAGTTAGTGCACCGCTCTGAAGTCAACTACAAGACCTAGCAACAAAATTTGATTAGTGTTTCTTATGGGAGGTGAGTTTTCAAAGGTAGCACCTGTGATTTTCATGTATGTATGTGCCACTCCAATACTACTCTTCAAAGTATTTTTCTTATTATTTGTCTCTCACATATTGGCAACCTTTTCTTTTTGGATCTTAGTCATGATGATGGTCTCTGTAGCATACATTACTACTGATCTTATATATTTTTATTTTTATATTTTTGCTAATTTGTTTAATGTCTAGTACTTTCTCGTTTACATAGTATGGTTTTCTTGCCTAGCACTAGTACTAGCACTTATGCTTCTATTTCTTGCTTATTCTTCCCTTGGAAATTTAAGGTTACTCATAAGTATCTGAACAATCACAAAAAGGCGGAAAAACTGCAAAAAAAAATCGAAAATCTACTTAGTGCGATAATAAACAATAAAGCTTATTGTAATGTAATAATATCCGAAGCAATCTTCGAAGAATGTCACAGTTGTGATTTAATTCCGCTCTCTGATTTCCGACATTTACGTTTAGTAAATTCATGCAGCCGGCGTTTTATACATTTATTCGGCATGTTTGATCCCATTCCCTCAATTTCCAACCCAAAAAAAGGAAAATGCATAATTCCATAATTCGACCATCCGAATATGTGGCCACGCATTGTGTATTCTGCATAATTCTATTGTAAACCACGGTCAAGTATGCGTATGTGGCCTGTCCGTCATAAATTTTTGGCACTTTTACACGTGAGTGCCTCGCAAACAAGCGCCGACAATGCGGAATTAGCCAGCTAAGTCCTTATCTAATCCATTGTAGGCCTGACCATAAAAGATTTTTTTATTTGCGTATTTGTGGGATTTCCGAAATCCAAATTGACAATTTGATTTTTGAGAATAATCATTTCACCTGATTATTCCGAAAAATCGTTGTTGGTTGGCCAAAATCTTGACGTTACGACCGTTTTTACGGCCTGTCATCGTCTATCACGCGGACTTGCGACATTGCGACATGCGACGTGCCAAACTTCTATTCAATGCCGCTGTAGCGGTGCCACGACAATGGGTATGTTTTGAGTGTTGAGTTATTATTATCGATAAGGAAGCTATAACAGTTGCACACGTCGCCGTGCCGCGCTCATCCACAATGTGGATAAAGAGGCGAGAGTGAAAAGCGCCGCAACGCGGTGACATCCACCGCGGTGCGCGCGTTACTGCGCCACATTCACTCGCAATGGGGCACCCTTCAAACTTCCGGTCTTATTATAATGCCAGTGCAATTCACGACGTTCTCTTTAGCCTAAACAATTACCGGAGAAGTATCACAGACACGGTGTGGTGTCGTGTCGACAAGTTGTATGCCGTGCAGCTGGCTGCTACTTAACTACATTTACTAAATTGCAAATTCCTTTCGAATTTTATCAAAATCGCCGAAAATCCAGGTTATTTTAAACATTTAACATAATCACACATAACTTAATGGTTTTGTTGTCTTGTTTTTATTTTTCAGAGAGGTAATTGTTGTCTAATGATAATAAATCATGAACTACACTTATTGGAAGAGAAAAGAAGACCTTTGTCTGGATTTGGACCGGAAAGATTCGCATCTTCTTTTTGGCGTGTTAACAATTATGCCATGAAGGCATAAAAATCATTGTATACGAATGATTAAGGGCATCCGGATGGAATGAACAGACTATTAATGCAATTTGTGATTTAATATCGTCTTGATCAGCCAAGAGATCTGACCAAAAAGTGGTATTCAGAAAGTTGGGAGGGATATCTGTACAGTCGAGAGGTAGGTAGATATAGTAACACTCTGATAGAATAACGCTGCTAATCAAAAACAAGTTGTAAAGAAGTTACATAAATGTATATTCGAAATCTGAATGACGTTGAAAGCGCATTGAAGGAAGAACATTGCTGTGAAGTCTTGTCAGGAGGACAACTTTAAGGAGAGTACTTTTCAGAAGAGCTGAAGAGCAAACTATCTTAAGAGTTGAAAGGCAGTAAAGTATTGTGTGCTTGTATTGTACAACTTGTGTGGGTTAAATACGTTACAAGGGGACATGTGAGGGAGAAAGTACAGTGCTGTGCAAATTGCGGTATTAAGAATTCTGAACAACAACTTACAAACTTTTGAAACGCACAGAAAATGGAAACTTGATTTCCAAAATGCGAGTTTTTAACTGAAGTTGTGAAAGTAGGTCAGGTTTGTCAAAAATTTACCGAAAACTGGACCCGTAAACTAGAGGGGTTTTGGTTTTTGTCAATCTTTGGATTAATTCTGTTATGATTTTGGCTTTGAAAGCCCGAGTTGAAAGCTCGGAGAAAAACTTGTTCACAACGCCCCTAATTGTAAGTGGAAAAAAAACTAAATGAAATTTAATTTATTTGCAATAAGTTATTAATAAAATGTAGAGTGCGTGGCGTAAAGGTTATGCACAGGCGTTGTAACGCAAACGTCCCGGGTTCGATTCCCGGTGTCACAATAATTAATATCTCGCACTCCACACTTTCTCAAGTCCTGAATAAAGAGGAGGGTTGGGTAATGGGCCTGCAACTTATTCCCGTAAAAGAACCTCATATGCTAACTCACGTACGGCTCACTACGGATCTGATTGCAATAATACAATCTATAATATATTAGAAGCTCCAGTATCGAATGTCAACATTTTATTTGACGTGTTATTTTAAACGGGACAATTTGATCTCGCTGCTGGAAGGCTCGTTGTCAACTTCTTATCGGTGTATGTTTTATGTTTATACAATTGTTTGTTGGTTGGTGTGAGTTGTTGATGTATATGTTGTTGTAGTAGTTGAGCGTAGTTCTCGCAGTGAATTGCAGGTGTCAGTAGAGTGATGTGTGAAGTGTGAAGTTGAATGTTTGAAGTTGGACGTTGTGTTTGAAATTGAGAGTTTGTGTGGTGAGTGTGTGTTTGTGAAGTTGTTGTGTGAAAAATAATCACACTGTGTGATGCCCGCCCCGAGGACCCGAACCTCGTCCGTTGGCGTGATATGCCAAGGTGCCACCCATTAAGCTACCCGGACGGGATTTGGTTAAATATCCAACTAATTTGGAAATAAGAATACTACATACATAGCATAACAATACTACATTCGTTCGAAAGTTTTTCTATATCCAGAAAATCGCTTCCTTTTAATCGATTTGCCATCGCCTGTAAAATGATGAACGATTTATTTACAACACATAAATCAATGATTTTAAACTTCTTTTTTTCCAAATATTTCCAATGTGTTGCAGATCTCTAAGGACATCACTGAAATAATTATTTCACTTTGTGGTAGATGTTGTAAAGCAATTTGGGTTTACACAGAACTGAATCAATTCAAACTGAAGCATTCATTCGAAAGACGTTGTGTGTGCCTGAAATCCGGAAAAATGCACGAATAATAGACAATTATCACCGCCGATGACCATTCCGAACCCGAGCGTACGTCCTTCGATTAGTTCTAGTTCATGTTCGCGTTGCTATGTCCGATTTTGCGCTCATCATGTCAACCAGCCGCTATGCAGGGTGTATTGCTGCAGCGTGTCCAGTTTCTCATCGAAAGCCCCTTTTTCGTTGATGACATTGCGTCTGCGTTTTGGACCCCCGAGCTTATCTTAGGTCATTTCACATTCTCGAGCGAAACGAGCGTCCACTTCTGGGCGACGCGCGTTGCATGCGAATGAAGAGTTTTGGGGAGTTTCATCCGCCGTGTGCCGCCTTTTTGGCTGAGTAAATTTTATTCGTTTTTGATGTGCTGGCCGGCGACGCCACGGCCTGCTTTAACAGCGCTTCTTGTTGCGAATTTTATCGGCCGGAAGATTGGTTGCGCACCCACCCTCAAAACGCGCGCACTGCGCCATCATTGCCGGAAACTTTCAATAACATAATGAACTCGCTGCGCCAACGCGCGCCTTGTTTGATCCTCGCATACATTTCGACGTAATAATCGAGGCATTCCGCGCCGAAGAGCACTTTGGGATGCGCCCTAACTACTGTTAATTACCTATAATGTTTGTTTATGTGAGCGTAATTCGTAGTTGTCGTTCATAAACAAAAAAGTAATGTGAAATTTTGACGGCCCAGGTCAAGGCGACCGGCGTTATTTATTTCTGGGCGGGCGTTAACTACTTCCAGAAAATAAAAAGTGTTGGCTTAAATATAGCGTGAAAAATGATGTCGTTATGGAGCGTTTAGAGCGTTTCGTAAGGAGGTCGCTGCTCCACCCACTCGGACCCTTTGGCTTTTCTATTCCAAAAACTTTGAACATTTGGGGAATAGAACACGCGTTGCGACGGCGATAAACGACTTTGGCGATGCTATGAAGATGTTAAGTATACTATTTGTCACTGAAGTGAAGTTTGCACAATGGAAGAAAAACTTTTAATACAGTATACTTCGTTTAAAACATGCGTTTATTAATATAAAACAGAGATATAAAAGTATATATAGCAACAGATATATAGGACTATGATTTATATAATAAATAGTACGATAATTATATTTACAGAGTTTCAAAAACTTATCAGAAGTTCGGATTGTGAGTCTTTCCGAGGACCCAAATCCGCTAAAATTAAGAACTCTAACTTTATTTTAAAATAATTCCTTACATAATAATTGCAGAATTCTCATTCAAGCAGCGTTTAATTCTTGATTAAATCTAGCTTATTTTGATATAACCAATGAATCCTAAAGATAATGAAATCATTGGGAAATCTAACGTTAAAAAATCGAGATGCCAAAAATGACTAGTTTCTAAGTTGTCAATTATTTTCATACTTATTGTAATCCTAGTATCAAAAGTTCTACACCATACGATTCAGCGAGAAAGTTTCTGTAAACTTCTATTATACTTTTGCATTTAGTTATTTAGGAACTAAGGAATGTTGAGTTGACATTTTTGCTACCAAAAAAAATGAGTTGAAATTACTTTTTCCAAAGATTGCACTTTTATTTATATTTGCTATATTCCTATGTATACAAATCTTCCACAAACCGACTCAGAATTTAATTTTCTACAATCTGTAGTAAGATTTTCTTCGATTAATTACTTAGAAACGATATAATGTGTTCCTGAAGTTGACTCTGACATCGTCAAAATGCCTCTTTCTAAATTTGTCAATTATTTTCGTATTTCCCGTAACCCTGAGACAATATATCACACACCAATCGATGCAGAGTGAAATTTGCTAGAAACTCCGGCAACATTTTTTCATTTAGTTACTTAGAAACTGAGGAAAGTTGAGTCTAATAACGGCGTCATTTTTGCAGCCAGAAAAATTAGTTGAAATGACTTTTTCCAAAGATTGCGCTTTTATTTATATTTACTATATGCCTATGTTTACAGATCTTCCACAAATCGATTCTGAATTAAATTTGCTACAATCTGCAGTAAGATTTTCTTCGATTAATTACTTATAAACGATGTTATTGTATTCCTGAAGTTGCGTCTGACATCGTCAACGTGCCTGTTTTTAAAGTTGTCAATTATTTAAATATTTCCCGTAATACTAGGACAATAACACTTTTTCATTTAGTTACCTAGAAACTGATGAATGTTAGACCAAGTCAATTAATGTAATTTTTGTTTCTGATTGTGAAAATGTGGTTTTTATTATACTCAACTTCATCAGTTATAATATAGCTTCTAATTGTTTTTCCTTCGGGAAATATGAAAATAATTCAATTTTCTACAACTAGCCATTTTCGCAAACACGATTCTTTTGCACGTTTGAACGTTTGATTTCCCAATGATTACACAACTTTGGACTTCATAGGATACACCAGATTAAACTAAATTTAATGTAGAATCAATTACTGTATGAATGAAATTTGTACAGTTTGTATATTAGGAATTATTTTACAACAAAGGTCGAATTTCATATTTAATTCCACCATTTGGCCGACGCACAGCGCGCCACTCGCGATAACGACTTTTACAATCTCAATTTATTGGACGTAGTTTTCAAAATTTTAATGAATCGAGGAGGACTCAAAGGAAATATATGCAGCTTTGGTATTAGTTTACTTAGCAATATTCAGCGGGAAATAGTAGCGCATCAAAGTAGCCACAAACGTACCGAGCCTTTTACAAATGCATTGAAATTTGGTGCCAAATTGGCGCTAGTTAAACGCGGACAGTTGGAGTCGAAATAAGCAGATGCTAAGCGTTCAATTGTCCAAAAAGCGACGGACAGTACGGACAGTTGCTCTATTTGTAGCTGATTTAACGCTACAAAACAGCGCAACACGTGCCGAATGCGTTTCCAATGAAACGCTTTCAAACATCGAACGTGTTGTCCCATTGCCGGCCGCATTACGCACCGAGAAAGGCCACCAAAAAGCTGTCGTCTCTTATTTTAATGACCGCTGGTGCGACCAATCTCCCGCTGATTGAGACGTCACTGAGCCGGCACAATGATGATGCTCCCAGCAAGACACTGCTTGGAGTTGTACGTCTTTGTGCTGCAGCATGTAGCTGGAGGCGTTGTGTTGTGCGCCAGTTTCGCCAACTGTCAACCGATGATGCCACCAGAACGAGACAATGCAGCCTCGACGCTCGTAAACACGGCGCAGCCGTGGAAGATGGCGCAAGGTGGACGAGATAAAATTAATTGAGTCATGACACGCAGTGTGTGGCGCGACGCTAGACGTACGCTCGGTGCTTATCAGTCGCCATCGTCGCCGTGGGGTTACATTTTTCCTAAACGTACCCTGTCCAACCGCAGGTCAAGATTCATCTGTGACATCGGCAGCAGGTGAAATATGTGTCTGTTGACTGTTGGCGGCTAAACTTGTCGGATTTTACGGTTTTTCACCTGACCGCATCGTTTAGCGAACGCCAACTTGTTAATTTGTCTTCTACTATTAAATGATTTTCATCTTACAATCTTTTTTGTTTTTGTTTTATTTGATGGTATGATCTACCTTCTAAAAATACTGTACTCAATATATTTTGAATAATATGATAGGAATTTCCCTAAAAAAAGATAGTTCTAAATTCTAAAGATGTAAGGAAAAAACATCAAATTTTAAGAGCTGCAGGGCTCTTATTAAAACACTTAGAAATTTCTAGACAATCTTAATTGAAACAGCAATTCTTCTTCGCTTCCACTACGTTGAGAAAATTTAATTAAAATTATTATTATTAGTCAGAAAATGGGATAATCTAAATAATTTTAAGAAGGAAAACAAAAATTACTACATTTTACATCATCTCTAGCGCTCTTAATAAATGTCTTACAGATATACCAATAATTGTATTAAAAGCCGAAACTTTTCCTCTATCAAATTACGTTGAGAAAGTTTTAATATCTTCATTGGTTTGACTGGAAAATGCGATTACCTTCCAAATTTTAATGATGGAAAGGAAGAAAAATACATTTCTTCTACTAAGTTCAGAAAATTTAATTCTTTTTACTCGTTTAGTCAGAAAGTGTGATAATCAGCGTGCATTTAAACGATTTTTAAAAGAAGACAAATAACTTTATTTTATATCATCTCTCATCAGATTTACCGATGATTATTTTAAAAGCGGAAGCACCTCCTCTATCAAATTACCTTAAGAAAGTTTTATTATCTTCAGTGCTTTAGCCGAATAATTTTCTAAAACATGATCCCCAAAACTTTAAGGATGAAAAATAAGGAAAGAATATTAAATTCCAAGAGCTGTAACGCTCGTATTAAAAGACATAGAAATTTGTCGACAATCATAATCGAAGCAACAGTTCCTCTTCCTTTCTACTACGTTGAGAAAATTTAATTATCTTTATTCGTTTAGTCAGAAACTGTGATAATCCAAATCGTTGTTTTAAACCATTTAAGAAGAGAAACAGCTATATTTTATATCATCTCTAGCGCTCTTATATTATATTATATTATATCAATATATTAATGTTCCACAGATTTACCGATATTATTGTTCAAAGCAGAAACTCCTCCTCTATCAAATTAGCGTAAGAAAGTTTTATTATCTTCATTAGTTTAACTGAAAAATGTGATTTTCTAAAACCTTCAAAATTTGAAAGAAGTAATAGGAGGAAAAAGAAACATCAAATTTGAAGAGAAGTAGCATTCTTTCTAAAAGACTTAGAAACTTGTAGACAATCATAATCGAAGCAACAACTCCTCTTCTTTTCTACTACGTTGGGGAAATTTAATAATCGTTACTCGTTTAGTCAGAAACTGTGATAATCCAAATCGTTCTATTAAACAATTTTAAGAAAAAAGACAACTATATTTTATATAATTTCTAGCGCTCTTACTAAATGACATACAGATTTACCGATATTATTGTTCAAAGCAGAAACTCCTCCTTTATGAAATTACGTTAAGAAAGTTTTATTATTTTTATTAGTTTAACCGAAAAATAAACATCAAATTTGAAGTGAATTGGCGTTCTTTCTAAAAGACTTAGAAATGTAGATAAACATAATCGAAGCAACAACTCAGCTTCTTTTCTATTACGTTGAGAAAATTTAATTATCATTATTAGTTTAGTCGGAAAATGAGTTAATCCAGAGCGTGCTTTAAAATTCTGTTAAGGAAATGAAGAAGCAACTTTATATTACATCGTCTATAACGCCCTTATTAGATGCCTCACAGAATTACCGATGTTCGTATTTAAAGCAAAAACACTTCCTACGTTCAATAAAATATATTCATAAATGCATTTTGAATAACCTAGGTTTCATCAAGTTTACTCAGTTTTTTTTTCTGCATGGCCGCAGTTAGTAGTCGCGTTGTTTGCTCGGATAATTGCACTTGCATGTCAACTTGCATGCGTGACTGCTGTCATTTTTGACACACTCTGAGTTACATCAGACTGTCATAAAATAACAAATTTACGCATGCGCGTTAGCATCAATTCGGTTCATTGTTACTCTGATTATCTTTTCCTTCTTTAAGGATTTCTTCCAATATGGTGTATGTTATCTTCCATTTGGTTATTTTTGATTTTAATAACATCCCGAGGACCATAACTGACGAAAATATAGCCACTATAACTCTTTATCAGTAAAACACCGTTAAAAAAATCTTTTACAATACGATGTTTTATTTTTTGAACATACCATCGCCTCTTTTTAATGCTAGGCAAACACTCTAACGGGTTGCGGGCGCAAAAAACGGGTTAAGCATTCGTCGACAATGCAAGCGCAAAAGGGTATATTTTTATGATCGGTATTATTTATACGCGCCGGCCACAATTGCCATTGCGTACCCCTCATTTTTACCTCTTTTGCCTTCCGTTTAAATCACTGGCTTTTACATGTTTTAAGCGTTTTATGCTTTTATTTGCATCGCATTGTAACTATCTTGTCGTGGCTGGGTTGCTGTGTGACTGGGCTGCAAGGGTTGAAAAGAACGCGCGCGTCTGTGAAGGGTTGAAAGCGCTTCCTCGGAAAGCCGACTTCTCTACCTCTCTACTAACGGTGCTTATTGCCATTTATTGTCGAGATAAATAAAACTCGTGTAAAAAAAACGGTATTTTTTAACAATTTTCAATCCTTTTTTGCTTTCGTCGACTGGCAAGCAAAAACTACGTTTTTTGCTTGCAAGATGGACTTTCTGTGGGTAAAAATCTGGCGATATTGGTTTCGTGGTAAGACGCAATTCGATTTATATGCATGCGTTTATTACTTAACTTTCCCTGACAGTTTTGTCATTTAGTTTCATGGGAAACTGCGTTTTTCGTGAAAATACTCGTTTAATATATTCGTTTAAAATAAAATCACAGTAAGAATAAATTTATACATATTTAGCTCAATTCGTAAAAATTAAAATATTAAAGATGTAATAGCAGAAAGAAAAAAATTCAAAGGTTGTAACGCTCTTATTAATAGACTTAGAAATTTGAAGATCCTCATCATCGAAGCAGAAACTCTTCTTTTGTTCTACGACGTTGAGAAAATTATCTGTATTAATTTAGGTAGAAAATATGATAATCCAAAAGCGTATTTTTAAACATTTTAAGAAGAGGCAGAAAAAATACATAATTTTATATGATCTTTGGCGCTCTTATTAAGTGTCTTTCAGCTTTACCGATTATCATATTCAAAGCAGGAACTCATCGTCTATCAAATTACATTGAGAAAATTTATTTAGCTTTGGTCGGAAAATATGATTTTCTAAAACATGTTCTTCAAAAGTTTAAAGGTGTAATAGTAAAAAGAAAAAAAAATCAAGGGATGTGGCACGCGTATTAAAATACATATAAACTCGTAGTTAAGCATAATCGAATCAGAAACTATTCTGGTTTTCTATTAGTTTGAGAAAATTTAATTATATGTATTAGTTTAGTCAGAAAATGTCATTATCCAAAGCGAGCTTTTAATCAATTTTAAGAAAGACACTTTATTTTACGTTATTTTTAGCGCTTTAATTAAACGTCTCAGTGACTTGTCGATAATCATATTCAAAGCAGAAACTTCTCCTCTATCAAATTATGTCAAGTAAGCTTTATTAACTACATTGGTTGAGTCGACAAATTCAATTTTCTAAAACATGTTCCTCTAAATTTTAAGGAAAAAACATTAAATTTCAAGAACTGCAGCGCACTTATTAAAATACTTTAGATATCTGTAGACAATCATAATCGAAGCAGCAACTCTTCTTCTTTTCTACTACGTTGAGAAAATTTAAGTATCTCTATTAGTTTAGTCTGAGAATGATATAATCCAAAGCGTACTTTTAAACAATTTTAAGAAGAACAAGAAAATAATTTTATTTTACAGTATCTCTAGCGCTTTTATTAAATAGCTTAGAGATTTACCGAAGATTATATTCAAAGCAGAAACTCCTCCTCTATCAAATTACGTCAAGTAAGTTTTATTATTTTCATTGGTTGAGCCGGAAAATTCGATTTTCCGAAAACTTGTTCCTGAAATATTTAAGGATGTAATAGAAGGAATAAAAACATTAAATTTCAAGAGCTGTAGCACTGTTATTAACAGACTGAGAAACCTGGGGTAATAATAATTGTAGCAGCAACTCTTCTTCTTTTCAACTACGCTGAGAAACTTTAATTTTCTTTATTAGTTTAGTCAGAAAATATGATAATCCAAGGCGTGCTTCTAAGCAATTTTAAGAAGAAGAAAAACACCTTTATTTTATATTATCTCTAACGCTTTTATCAAATGACTTGAAAATTTATCGATGATTATATTCAAAGTAGAAACTCCTGTTCTATCAAATTACGTAGAGTAAGTTTTATTATCTCCATTGGTTGAGTCGAATAGTACGATTTTCTACAACATCTTCTTCACAATTTAAAGATGTAATATAAAGAAAAGAAAAATTAAAGTTTCAAAGATGTAGTGCTCTTATTAAAAGACTTGGAAATTTATAGATAATCATCATGATCATAATAAGCAGCAAATCTTGTTCGTTTCGTAGTAAGACGCAATTCGATTTATATGAATGCATTTATTACTTAACTTTCTCCGAAGTATATTTATTTCAAATAGTTTTATGGGAAACTGTGTTTTCCCTGAATATACTCGTAAAATATATTCATGTAAAGTCAAATCCAAGCAATAAGAATAAATTTAGGCATATTTAGCTTCGTACGAGTTAAAAACTCTTTCTCTCCCTTTTGCCGCTACACTTTTGGGGTTTTACGAGCGAAATATGGTGCAATAAGCGTGCGCGTATTGCGTAAATTCAAGTCACAATTTGCATGTTTCATAATAGAAGTATGCGGTGCCTTTTCGGCGCGACCATGTTTGCACCGTTGTGAATACCACAAAATTAGAGCAATGTAGCACTGTGATGCAACTTCTAATGATAAAAACTCTTTTCCCTAGAAGGGATTAGCTCATTTTATAGCCAGTATTACAGCTTTCCTCGGGCGAAACGAGGTCGGCTAGGTTTAACTGCCGTATTTGATTTGTCCTAGCGAACGAAAAGTGGTACCATCGAAAATTGGCCACAATAAGGGTTACGCAAATCTAGATGTAACGAATATAACATTATATAACGTAAATGTGCCTTTTCACCAAGGCTATGGTAAAGAGCTTTGGTGAAAGTTTACGATGCACTTCGCGGAAGATCTCAGAAGGCATTCGACCAATTACACCACCTATTTTTCGACCTATTCCGACTTAAATTTCGACCTATTTTTCGAGCGAATAAATTTCGTGTTTAATATTCGCATGTTTTACATGTGGTTTATACATTTATTTAACTTCGTATAGGCTTCCACGAAAAGTCGTGGTAAATTTCGCAAAATGGAATTTTGCCTGCCTATATTAGCTCGTAATAAACATAAAAAATGCTCCCATTTTGCAGAAAAACTATTTATTGACTTTTTTTTCAACGTGCTCATAGAACTACGCAAATACCTCAGAAGCAATAAAGACATTCAGCTTTCCAACCGAGAGCTGACTCGCAAAAAAAGTTTTCGGACAGGCAAAATACGCAGCGTTGTTGCGAATATCGACGCAACTACCTGAAATATTGGGCGCAAATAAAATAAAATAGGCGAAAAAAAGTGTATATTGCATTATGCCTTTTCAGAGGAGTGGAGGCGTCGGCGGTGGTGTTGGTGGCGGCGTTGATTCAATCAAATTCCGTATTCGCTTCTCTTCTCTTCTCTGCCACGCAAATTTGCCGCCGACGTCGTCGTTGCCGCGGTGGCGGCAATGGCAACAACGACAGCGGCAATGCAGACGACGTCAATATATTCATAATGCACTCGCGCCGTTCGATAATAATAAGTGAAAAGACTACTTTATACGCGAAGACGGCGGTGAGTGTTGAAAGGAAAAACGCAAAGTTTTTTCCCGGTACGTCGCACGCGGTGAATTTTAAGAACCGAAAAATCTGCATGTCAATCGCTTTCGTGCATGCGTCTTCGGTTTCCATGCAGGCGCAAGCGCGAGGGGCATTCACTTACCAGCTCGTTAAAATCAATTACCCACTTAGAGCCACTTAATCTTTCTGTAGCATGCGCCCTTTGCCATGCTGTAAAGATTCAGTTAATTCATATAATAGATAGAAAGCAGCTACAGAGAGACTTTGCTCTATCCTAACATAAAATAAATACTCAGATGGTAACTGTTAGACATAGTTATTGACAAAAGCAAGTGAATTTGTTTTGATTTATTTAGATGGGTCTGGGAACATCTAATTGTAAGTATACAAAATTCGAAACCAAAAAAGGACAAAGGAATTGAAAATTTGAAATTTTTGAAATTAATGCGCGAGCTCAAGTCATTATACGCGAGTTGGACTCGTGCTGTTGGCAGGTTGTAGACGAAATAAAAAAAAAAAACGTCCGGGTAGCTTAAGGGTAGCACCTTGGCGTATCACGCCGGCGTACGAGGTTCGAGTCCTCGGGCACCGTACAGTGTGTTTATTTTTCTCACACCAGCTCACACACTCACCCACCCACACAAAGATACACACTACTTCAAACCATCATCTTCAACTTCACACAACACTCTACTAGACTAGACATGTCAGACGATGATGAAATATCGATATTTTTCGAAATCGATATTTACAATTTTACGATATATCAATATTAAAATATCGTCCTGAAAATATCGATATTAGCAATATCGATCCTATCGAAACTATCCATCTGTAAATGGGTTTCAGAATTTATTGCAGCTATCAACAATCTACAGTGATCATTAATACACATGGAATCTCGGACTCATAAGCAGTGTTACTAATCTGTATCCGTGATTTAATAGAAAAACGTAATATTTTTATAAAATATAACAACTTATTGCGCGGGCTCAGTCCAATGTACACGAGTCAGACTCGTGCTATTGGCAAGTTATAGTCGGAATCAGAAATGTCAAAATTGGATATTTTTATTCGATGCTTTGTATTTTATTAACTGAAACATAAAAATTGTCTTTTGGTGAAAAGGCCTTTGTACAAAAACGAAACCAAAAATGGACATTGAGAACTGAATTCTTGAAACTTTTTGATCCAAGCGTGATAAAAACGCCGTGACGCGTGATAAGTTCAATCCAGTATCCACGCGTGCCACTCGTGTATTGGCACATTATCAAGGAAATAAAAACACGCAAAAAAGACATAATTACACAAAATAGTTACTAGAACTATTTCACTCAAAAAAAAAACCTAAAATACAATATTGTGTTGATATAGGTTAGTATAAAATAGGTCAAATTTCACGGTATGTTGAAAAATGTCCAAAATATTATTGCCCCAAATAACCACGAGCCGTAAAAACTTTGCTCTTGCAAAACCAGAGCAAACCTGCGGATTTTTTTACGACTTTTTCTAACAACAAGCCAATAAGGCAGAGCAATATGCAACCGTTAAGTGTGCGTAAGTCTAAAAACGTGCTCGACAATAACGTAATTATATTGCACCATTGAGGGTGGTGATAATTCTAATTTTGCGTTTTCTACGGCAGTAAAATGGGGCATAGCGCTAGTTTTACACGAATATGGGTCAGATTTTTTTTTGTGGAAATGTTTCGAAATGCTGTCAATAATTCAAACTTCCAAGAAGGATCGTTAAATGCAAATAGGTGGGTATATTTACCCAAATAGGTAAATAGGTAGGTATTTCTGGCTGTTGAAAATTGGTGGCTTAAGTTTCGTTGATTTTCCCTCGTGGATCATATTTGGAAATGTTGCGAATCGGTTTTGCGCAACCCTGTTGTAGTAAAGAGTTTGAAATTACCGGTTTTGAAGTAATAAAAGTGTTGGGCAATTTTGTTTGTTGAACATTTAAATTTACAGATATGGGTAGCTTTATAACTTTAATTCGGAAAGTTATATTGTAAGTTTTATGACTTTATCAATAAGTTTGGTGAACATGGAGCACAATAAACGTTAGCGGGTCGGCAGACTGGCCCACTAGTGACCTATTAAGACATTTATCGTTAGTTACATAAGCAGAAAAATCATAAAAAATTGAAAAAAGGCCGAAATTGAAATCAAATTAAAACAAATTAAACAAGGGGTGATCCCCAAGTCTTCTACATTCTCGTGTTATTAAACTTTTTTCCATACCTTTACAAAAAAAATCCTTTATACTGCTCTTAAAATTAGCCGTTTTATGAAAATTTGAATCTGAACTTCAATAGGGGTTTATCACCCTTATCAGTTAATCAATCAATATGCCACGAATATCAATTTATTCCTTTTTTATGTACTTCTACATGGTGCTAGTATTTTTCTAATCGGTTTTGTACAACTATCGATTTAACTTTGTTTTATAACATGAAAACAACCGATAAATGCCTGAAATATGCACGCACTCTTTTCGCAATATTCAAAGATTAAATATGACGCTATAAAAAAGAAACAAACAAAAAAATGATCCCTAACTCTTCTATTTTCTCGTGGTATCAAACTTACTTAAATACCTTTATGACAAAACTACTTAATATTGCTGTAAAAATGATCCGTTTTATGAAAATTTGAATCTGAACTTCAATAGGGATTTATCACCCTTATCCGTTAATCGATCAATATGCCACGTATATCAATTTATTCTTCTTTTTATGTACTTTAATATGGTATTAATATTTCTGTAATCGGTCGAAAAGCCCCTATTGAATTTCAGATTCGGATTTTCATAAAGCAGCTCATTTTAATAGCAGTATTTTTATCGCAAAGAAATTGAAATAAGTTTGAAAGCTTGAGAATATAGAAGAGATCATTTTGATGTTTGTTTCATCCCCATACCTCCTTATTTAGTATGAAAAATCTTGAGTAAAAGTTTTACTACGAACGCGAACGGAATGTGGCGCAAAACGATCGTTGTTGGCTACTGTGCGCAGCTGTTTTAGACAGTCTTCAAATATAGGTCTTAAGCGTGAATATTACAGGAAGTTAGAACAAGTCGTAGCCAAGACGCGCCTCAATTAGATTGCAGAAAATTAGGATCACGCCACCTCACAGCGAGCGGTGGTGACATTTCGATTGTGCGCGCTGCAACCCCTTACGCTGTGAAACGACCGGCTGGGTCGTTCGTGCGAGATTGACCCTTAACCCGATTAAATCCCCCACGGACCTCATCGCCCCGCGTCGTAATGATCTAAAGACGGTCGTCGGGCACCGAGATTTACTTTAATAGTTGACGGAAAATGATTCGGCCCTGCGGAGCGAACGAGTTACCGCCGCGCATTGTAAGAGTAAAGTACGTGCGACTCGTCGGCGACAGCGGCGGCGGCGTGCTGTGGCTATGGAGGCGGCTGTGGCAGTGGCGGCGCTTCGCTGGCCGTGCGCTGAAAGCGCGCAGGGGACTTCGGGCGACGCGCCTTTCCGGACTGAAGCACGCTCGCACGCCGGTCACGACCGTAATGGCAAGGGAAATTGGTCCCGTGCAGTTTCCGCGACTTAATGACACCTGCAGAACCTGCACGGCAATGACCGGCCGGCGGCGTGGCGGCAGAGCACTGCTTTTTGGCGGTGGGGGCTGTGAGGACGCCGGCAGGGGGCCGCTAGAGGGGGCGGTAGGAGCAGTAGGTTCCGCCATGGCGGCACCCAAACCCCGTGGGCTAATAGGCGGCGAGCGTATGGACAGCAAAAAGCAAATTGCAAAATTACCATCGCATACCGCCAGATACACCTACGTTACAGTACCACTGTGCGTGGACGAACTGCGGTTTTCCCGCATTATAAATTTTTATGCTCGGCATGTTTTATGGAGGCGGCCACCGCTGGCTACCGGCTGCCCCCGGACCGCGGCTGCGACGGTCGTGCAGGTTTATTGCATCGGTCGGCGCCTTTTGAGCGTCGTTGTTGCCACTGCTGGCCGTGCTCCCGTTTTATTGGCGTAATTTTATAATACTCGATAAAAGTGAGCATGGAGCGCCAAGGGACGAATATTTCTCGCTTTCACATCGTCAGCTTTCTTCGTTATTTGTGTATTCGTATGTGTGGCATGTTATTGAGAGTTACTCACATATATTTTGCTTAATTTTACCTTTTTACGGCTCCATTTTATTATGATTTTTCAAATTTCATTTAATTAAAACTCGTGTTAATTTAATACATAAAATCGGCTGTTTTCTCTTATAGAAACATATCATCTTAAAATGAACTGAAATGAGCTGATTATATCGGTGAGGGGTCGGGGGGTGTATGTTAGTGTGTCACTCTGATAAATAATAAAATAACAGCACAAAAAACGAACGTGCCTTTGACCATACAACTGAAGTAATATTAAATATATTATAATTATTTTTTTGGTGTATTTAATCTGAGTCCGCCTGGGTAGCTTAATGGATAGCACCTCAGCGTATCACGCCGGCGGACGAGGTTCGAGCCCTCGAGACTTGCACCTCTTTCTGTGGGAATTATGCAGACACATTACCACATACTCACGCACACACACAAACATTCGACAAACTCAACCCTACACTACATCCAACACACTTAAATCTACACAGTCTACAACTACTGAAATCTACTATCCACAACAACACCTATCAACTATCAATAACAACAAGAAATTGTAAACAATCACAATAAAAAAAATATATATCATCTTGGAAAAACCTCAATGGTCTATAGAGAATAAAATATATGAATTATTAACTATTCCTTAATCTGAAGTAGGTCTATCACCCTGTACTTTTATTTGATTTTTGTCAAGTATTTGTAAATAGACCAACAAAAAATAAAAATTTACTGATATAATTATGTATTAGTATATATGTATATTTTGCAGCGGCCAAATAACCACTGACACTTTGATATTTTTTGGCATGAGGGCGTTCATAGGACCCCACAGTGGTTCATTTGACAAACAAATGTGATATACTCCTTTAATTTTGTAGTAGGACGTTCAGAATTCGAGCTTTTATCGTATCAAGTCAGAGGAGTAAAAAGCAAGAATATGTATTTTTTATCGGCACGCGCCTTGATATAATGGACGAAACAAAAACAAAATTACAAGATTCTAGGAGGGGGACTCAAACCCCTCTTCCGTTTGGTCTCAGAATTCCGTATATTAAAGATTCCGTACACGACAAGTTTCACTGTAGTATGGAAGCAACATAACAATGAATAAAAACATATTCCTTCACTACTATTTTAATTCCCTCATTATATTTATAATTGTTATAGATATAAAGATATAAAGCAAGATATAAAGAGTATGTGTGTTGATTACTATAAAAGCAACTGATACAAGCATGAAATACATTACAAACTTGATAAAATCGATTGCTGCACAAAACTGATTAGAAAAATATTAATACCCTATTCAAATACATAAAAAGAGGAATCAATTGATTTATGTGCCATATTGTTTCATTGATGGATAAGATTATAAAACCACAATTGAAATTCAGATTAAAATTTTCATCAAACGACTCATTTTAAGAGCAAGATAATGCAGTTTTATCATAAGAGAATTGAAACTAGTTTGATACCAAGAGCAGAGTTGGGATGTTTGTTTCATCTTTATAGCTTCATATTTCGTATTAAAAATCTAGAACAAAAGTACTCCTAGAACTAAGTAAACCAACGGGCCTGGACAGTCCGGATTCCGTATATTAAAGATTCCTCACACGACAAGTTTCACTTTAGTATGAAAAATTAACATTGAATAAAAACATATTCCCTCATTACTATTTTTATTCCCTCATTATATTTATAATTTGTATAGCTATTTACAAGCGTTTACAAGGATAAGGTAAAAAAAGTAGAAAATAGCGAAATTATTAATGCGCGTAATGAACGAACGAAACGAATCCGTTTAAGAACACTGGATGAAAATGAAAGAGTTTTCGGGGAGGTTCTACCTGCCAAATCCACGCGGCGCACGTAAATCCCCGATCGTTTGTCCGCGGAGGCTAAATATTTGTGTATTCTATTAAATTCCGCAAAGTCGGCAAATTGGATTAACTGTTCGGCGACGAGCGCCCACTGGCCGCAAAGAAGCCGGCCCTGCTGGCATAAGCCGGGACCAACGGCCGGCGCCCACAGAAGAGCGAAAAGGGTTGAGACGCGCAAATATTTATCCTAAACATGCGCGCCCACTCGTATTGTGCGCGACGCATCACAGTACGAAATCGGCGGCGATGGAAATTCGTACAGCCATAAAACCTAATGGGATTTATCATCCGCTATGGTAGCTTTGTTGCTTTTATGCGTGTGCAACAAATTTGGCCGAAATGCGAGCGCATCTTCGACACACTTCAAAGAATATCCGCACTGCAAGTACATACGTACATACAAAATTGCCCACACACAGCGGGGTGGTTCATTTATCATCTGATGCCCTCTTAAATACAACCGACGATTGAATAAAAAAAAGAGAGCGAACAATAGGCGGTGTGCGTACGGCTACTGTTTCCAGTTACACGAAAGCATTTCGCGAAATTTCTCGCACGCTTCGCCGCGTTGTGCTTTCTTAACCGCCCCATCGACAATCTGTTTACCCAATAAACTTCGTGCAATAAACAGGCAATTTATTAGGGTTGTTCGGCGGCTGTTAAGGAGTAAACGCACTCGCAAAAAAAATGCAGTAGCATTTTTTAGCCTAATAGCATTGCTAACGGTATAAAAAATTATAAAACGTATAAAATATCCCTTAGTTTACTATGTCATCGTAAAAGGC
This sequence comes from Weissflogia rhopalogaster, assembly GCA_019419845.2. Taxonomy (NCBI): domain Eukaryota; kingdom Metazoa; phylum Arthropoda; class Insecta; order Coleoptera; family Staphylinidae; genus Weissflogia; species Weissflogia rhopalogaster. Next base: position 16,800 of record WSZQ02007555.1, on the reverse strand, counting down.
AACGGGGAAAAAAAAAACGTGCACAATGCACGAAGAATGGTAAAAATCGGCACCATTGTAAAATATTCAAACACACTATTGCTGACTGGTTATTACCGTCTGGTTAAGCTTAACCGACTACCGACCGATAGCAATCGGTTTTATTTCTGCGTATTCCCTTTTTGGCCACATTTGTATGGCATGCCTACCGATATTGGGGTAATTTTTTACAAACTATATAGACTTTTTTATTTTATGAGTAGAATATTAAAATTTCTGTTCTGATTTACAAATTGTGAAATATCCCTCAATTTATACCTATTTATAAAATTGTATCCAGATTTATAGGGCTGTATCAAGTTGATATATCCTGCGAAAAAGGTTTCTATTTGAAATAGTTAGTGAAAATAAACATGTGGAAACGAATAACAATCGTGGGAGAAAGTCTAAAAATATACACGAGTGGGACTCGGCCTGCGCCATGCTGCGTCGCATGCGCGTGCACGTGCATGTGCAACGTACAACGAAAACATTGACGCCATTTTCTTCCATATTGAGATGTTTGTGAATGTTTTGTGTCGCTAAACGCAAACATATATGCGTTTCTGTACTTCCAAAACCCTTTGGATACGATTTCATCAATTGACCCAACTTAAACTGTTCATAACATTTATTCTAGACAATTAATCGGAATGGCTGCTTCATTAGTTAGTGACAAATTTAATTCTGAATCGATTAATATATGATTTATATACATACAAATGTGGCAAATGTAAATAAAAGTGTGATCTTTAGAGGAAGTCATTTCAAGTCATTTTTCTGACAGCGAACATGTCGCCGTTACTAGACTCAACTTTTATGACTTCTAACTTCGGTTCTAAGTAATCAAATGAAACACTGACCCAGAAGTTTAAAGCAATTTTCACCCTAAATCGATTAGTGGATGATTTATTCTTCTAAAAATAAAGCAAATGTGAATTAATATTGATTGTTTAGGACAAATCATTTTTGAGATCGGTAATGTTGACGTTACTAGAGTATAAAGTTCAATGATATATAACATGACTTCTAAATATGTTATTCAAAAAAACGGTTTGCAGAAAACTATGGGAAATTTCACTGTGAGTAGATTGGTATATGATTTGTATATATTGGTGGAAGGAAAACATAAATAAAAGTGAACTTTTGGGAGAAGTAATTCAAGTCATTTTTCTGTCAGTGAAATCGTCGCCATGAATAGACTCATTTTTCACGAGTTATAATATCGGTTCTAGGCAATCAAATGAAAAAGCTGTTCCAGAAGTTTGAAGATATTTTCACACTGAATCGATTAGTGCATGATTTATATTTGTAGCAATACGGGAAATATGAGAGAAAAAAAAAATGAAAAACCAAAAACTCGACACTTTTTGAAAACGACGTTTTTTACACATAATTAACCAAAATTTAGACAAAAATGTAGCTATCAAAACAAGTTATATTTAATGAGGAATCGATCCGTACAAGAATTGGCTTTCCATAACAAGCATATTAGAAAATTTTGAAGAACAAAGTTTGAATTTCACGTTTTGGTTCCTCATTTAGGGTCCTCTTAAATGATGAAAACAACAGCTAAGGCCGCGTTCACACTATAATCTCATCGCGCCTTGCGAGTATTAACTCGTGCTGGGCTTGAGCGCGACCTTACACCAAATATTTTCCAGTTGAAAGAGAACCTTCAAACGGTCTATATTATTCAAATACATATGCACGCTCGATTTAGGAGTAAACCAGTATAATTTAGGCGGCTTTTAACTCGGAAACTATCAATACGATTTTAATTTTTCTTTCTTTTAAAGGGTTTCAACTTGAGAGATAGACTACTTTATATTTGGTTCTGTTTAATTCAACTGATAATTAATGTCATGTGATTTTTTATCCCGCTAGTCTTAATCAATACCAAAACTATTCAAGAATGTTACTTTGAAATTTCAAATCGATAGCTGTATTCACGAAGTTTTACAGCACATAAAACGAACTCGTGAATTTATTCATAGGTATGAATGTTATTGTTTATTTTATTGTTTATTGTTTACCAAACTTTAAACGCAGTTTCCTCGCAATGACAATTTTGCGTACACGTTTGAGAAATATCTATTAATCCAACTTGACCAAATATAGGCTTATTTTATAGAACATTAAATTTTCTAAAATATGACGTTAATGGTTTTTGAAGAAATATGTGTTATCATATAATTTTCGTAATTTTAAGTTGAACTTTTATATGAAAAATGCACTTTAACTTTAAATCTGTATAGAAGCTTGCATTTTGAAAATGTTTTTTAAAAATACTCTACGTCATATTCAAGCAACTTTTATATATTTAACAGAAACATTTTAATATTTTATTTGCGAGTAGAATTACGAACGCTAGAGTGTACAGAGTTGAAGTATTTAAAAAAAAAACTACGCGATAACATGGCATTTTTAACTACTGATTTTTTAATTATTATTATTATTATTTTTTAATTAGTATTTGAGATTTAGACTTCGTGAAAATTGTGTTTTTTCGGTAGGGTAAAGGTGTTCATGTAATTAAACCAAACTTAATGGCTGTAGTATTAATAATTTCAACATTTTTATTGCTATTTTTAGTTCTTAACAACATACATGTGCTATTCAGGTAAAAATTGAAAGTAGACATCGCTCTTTCAGAATAATGCTCCGAAATAAAGTAGCTGTGATTAGTTACAGACCGAAGAGTGTGTCCATGAAGTGAAATTTGTTTTAAAAAGTTTGTTATAGTTTAACCTTATTTCGATGTTTGAGAAAAAATCGTGAAAATTGTGTATTTTTTTGCTGGATAAATGAGTTTCTCACTTAAAACTAACTTCATTTTTTTCGCAATGATCTTCAACTGCCCTGTCTTATTAATAATTTTAACATTTTTATTGATATCTTTCGTTCCTAACAAAATAAATGTGTTTTACAGGTAAGAATTTAAAGTAGACATCGTTCTTTCAGGATAATGCTCAGAAATAAAGTAGCTGTGATTAGTTACAGACCGAAAAGTGAGTCAATGAAGTGAAATTTGTTTTAAAAAGATCGCCACAGTTTAACCTTATTTCGATGCGCCTTACTGACCGACTTGTCTCCAAATTTACAAGTAAATTTTGGCCATCCGGTAGGAAAACAACGTGGCACGAACAATAGACAACAATGCTTTGATTCGCCACGGATGCCGCCTCCGTGTGTGCCCGTTTGTTGCCGCAGACGCGAGCGCGCGCGCGCTTTCCAACAAACGATAACAACAGACCGACGGGTTTATGATGGCCGATCGTATGATGGCACAGATATTTGAATAAAAGTCGAGTAAAACGGACTCGGTCTGCTATTGTGGTGCCGTTGTAAATCTAATTTCGCTCCTCAATTGCCGAATTGCACACGGTAACAATGCGGAACAACGAAAATATTGACCCGTATTTTCGCTTCGGCAATGGTATGATAGGCCATCGTAAAACCCTATTTTTCGGTGCGCATTGTCGCTATTGTTCGAGGTCTGGGACGCTTCGGTTTTGTCGTCAGGCCGCACGCCCGAAAATTACCGAAGTACATTCTATGTGCGTACATCTTATAAGAGTGACCGCACTTCGGTCGACTTCGGCGCACACGAAATACGGCCAATAAAATCGGTTTGGTCAGCGCGTTCACTTCTGAAAAGCGATTTTATACTTATTTTACAATATGATTGCTCTTAGTCTTCGTGCTACTGTTTCCCCGAAGTCAAAAGAGAAAATGCGACCGGCACGCACCTCGGTTCGACCTATATATTGACGCAGAATTGGAACTAGAACTTTATAAAGTCGTAAAGTTATTGCGCCCAATTTCGGCCGACTTTTGACTTTACACGCGTTTGTGGCACGCATTTTTCGGTAACCGCGTGCAACGATTTCCGTCATAAACGCAAATTTATTCAACATGTAAGTGTAGAGCACACGACTCATGTTCTTCGAATTTTTCGCAAATGTGTTTTGAATTTCCAATAGTTAGTTTGTTGAAACATTAATTATATCTTCAGGTTTTTCTGCTTTTGAGAAGTAGTCCAAGATATTGTTCCAAAATAAAACATGGTCAATTTGAGAAACTGAAAAGTGCATTATAGAAATGATTTTTCAACCCTTAACTTTTTTTAAATAAAACTTCTCTATATGCTCTTACCTTAGAGAGTAAGCTAGTGAATACGAGTCGAGGTCGGTACAATTTTTATCTGAGAAACTAACAATTAGAATTTGTTTTAACAATTAGAACATTTGTGTTTTGAATTTGTTTGTTTTATTTAGTTTTAGAGATAGGCCCTTTTCCTTTATTTTTAATTAAAGGAGAAACCTCGTTTGCAGAGTCAAAAAATTATTTTTAATAATCTTAATCAATAGCTGAACTATTCAAGAATATTCCCTAAAAAATTAACCAAGCTATTACATAGATTGAAAATCTATTGAGTTATTCTGCTTACTAAATTTTAAACAACGTTTTTCGTTTTTGTGTACACGATTGAAAAAATTCTACCGAACCGATTGGGTTGATTTATAGCTCATTTTATAGATAATTAAATTTTCTAGTATATGACGTATTAATAAATATAAATTTACCTATTTTTGTCGTATTTTAATTAGAATTTTTATGCCAAATATGCAATTTAAATGTAAAACTGTATAAAACATGCAATTTTTAAAGTTTTCTTGAAAATAGTCGAAGTCATATTCAAGGAAATTTTATAGGCTATACGAAAGCTTTTTGATTTTTCGATTTTGATCAAAATTAAAGAGGATATAGTGTACGCAGCTGTGTATTTCATAAAGCTGAATTTTATCTACACGATTCAAAAAGTTTTACTGGACTGATTTGGCTAAATTATATAACATTTTATTGATAATTAAATTATCTAGAATATGACGTCATTCTTTTTGAAGAAAATATATATTTACCAATGTTCGTTGTATTTAAATTCGAATATTTATACTGAAAATGCAATTTATATATGAAGCTGTATAAAACATACCATTTTAAAACAATTTTTGAAAATATTCGACGTCATATTCAAGAAAATTTTATAAACTTTGCTAAAACTTTTAGGTTTTTGGATTGTCATTAAAATTAAGGATGTAGAGTGTACGCAGCTGTAAACCTCATAAAGCGGATTGATTATTCTTATGTTTACCAAACAATTCTTTTACATACTTTGATTTTATGTACACGATTCAGAAAGTTTTATTGAACCGATTAGGCTGAGTGTCAGCTCAATTAACGGACAAGAAAATTCGCTAGAATATGACGTCAATTGTTTTTTGAAAAAATAGATACTTATATAATTCCTCGTAGTTTTAAGTCGATTTTGATTCCAGAAATGTAATTTAAATTTAAAATTGTATAAAACTTGCAATATTGAAACATTCTTAGAAAATACTCGACGTCATATTTAAGGAAATTTTATACACTTTGCAAAAACATTTCTATTTTTCACATTTGAATAAAATTATGTATGCTAGAGTGTACGCAGCTGAGCAACTCAAACAGCGTACTGAGTAATTTTTAAAAATGAAATCACTTTCAAACTTAAATATCAATTTTTAAATGTGTAAAAATTATACTTTTAGGCATTAAATTGCCTGTGTTGCGCGCACTCAACACGAGTTTCAATTGTTCTTATCATGCTTGACCAAACCACGAGTAGGACTCGTGGCTGGTGTATAAAAAATTAAAATCATTAAAAACAAGAGAAAAGAAAGTTTGTTTAATTTTTTTTCCATTTGAAATTATAAAAATCTACTTCCTGGAAGTGCCATATTAAATACCCATGTTAAAAATATTACTTAAAAGGTAGTAACTTAAAAAATAAATCTGAGTTGATGGCTTCTAAATTTACTTAAATATACTCTAAGTGCTGAGTATTTAATGATGGACCTCATTAAAATATTACATACCCAACGTAATGAAATTGACTCTACAATTTTTGAAATACATTAGGAAAGCATTAAATGCGGGGAGCGATTAAATAAAAGCTGGAAACATTTTGTACATATTTTGTACACATTTTTCTCGCTTTCGCCCCGGCTGAGAGAAACTTTTCTCAAAACTCTCGGAAGGCTTACTTTCCGCGCGTTTCGCTCACTTTCTACGTTTACAATCCGAACGCCTACCCGCAGAACCCTAAAACCTCCGGTTTCCGATCGACTTCTGTGAGAGATAGTCAAGATCCTTCATACACTGCACTATTTACGACAGTGCATCACACTAAATATAGACATGGCCCACGCGTCAAAGCCATTTACGGCATCATCCCCAATGCGATGCTGCCAACTTTCGAATAGATTTCAAGGACGTTTTGGCGGACGTCGTGCGACCATTGCACGGATTTCTCCAAAGCTGAATACTAGGCCAAACTGCTGATATTATTATGTTTTCGGTTATGACTTCGAAGATTTTCGTCCGGTGGTGTCGTAATGCAATTTTCTTTTCACTCGCGTGCGCGCTCGAGTTGTAAATCACCGGCAAGCATCATTGCTGCAATAAATGATACTTGCTGTTCTGGCGCACGGAAACCAGCCAGCAAAAAGTTGAGCATGGTCGAAACAATTCGCTACGCATCACTAGTGGATAAATAAAGTGGATAATGGGGAGAACACTTTATGATCAAAGTTATTCATGTAAATGAAAAGAAAAAAAATAAGTGTTTACGATTACATTAACAACGACTTTATTACGGTTGGTTTTAGTTTCGTTTGGATTTTGATTGGTTGGGTTAGGTTAGAAAAGGCTAGGTTTGTTTGGGTTACTTCAGATGAAGTTACATTAGGGCAGGATAGGGTAGGTTATGTTAGGTTGGGGATGTAAGACTAGGTTAGGTTTGGTTGGGGACATTAGATTGGATAGGTTAAGTTAGATCGGAGAGGCGAGTTTGTGGAAATTAGGTTGGGGAGGTTAGGTGGTTGAAATTAGGTTCTTAACGTTAGGTTAGGCTGGTAAGATCATGTTAGGTTAGGCTAGGTTGGGGAGATTAGGTTAAGATAGGTTGGGATGGTTGGGTTAGGTTAGGTTAGGTTAGGTCGGTCAGGCTAGGTTGGGGAGATTAGATTGGGTAGGTTAGGTTACGTTAGGTGACGTTGGAAAAGTTTGTTTGGGGAAGTTAGGATGGGAAGGTTAGGTTAGGAGAGGTTGGGCAGGTTCGTTGGGAAGGTTAGATTGGATGGGTTACAATAAGTTAGGTAGGTGAGGTGAGGTTGCAAAAGTTAGGTTGGAGTGGTTAGTTTGGGGGAATTAAGTTGAGGAGGCTAGGTTCTTGGGATTAGGTTATTGATTCTAGGTTAGGTTGGTGAGATTAGGTTAGGTAACTCTATGTTGGTGAGATTAGGTTAGGTTAGGTTAGGTTGGGAAGATTAGATTGGGTGGGTTACATTAAGTTAGGTTGGTGAGGTGAGTTTGGAAATGTTAGGTTGGGGTGGTTAGTTTTGGGGAAGTTATTTTGAGGAGGTTAGGTTCATAGGTTTAGAATGTTGATATCAGGTTAGGTTGGTGAGATTAGGTTAGGATCGGTTGAGGAGCTTAGGTTACGCTTGGTTAACTTGGGGAGATTTAGTTGGTGAGGTCAGGTAGAGGAGGTTATGAGGTTAGTTATGAGGTTTGATTGTTAGCTTACGTTGGTGTGATTAGGTTGGGGGAGATAAAGTTGATGATGCTAGGTTGAGCAGGTGGAGCTGAGGAGATTGGATTGGTGAGGTTATGTTAGATGTCAGGTTAGGTTAAGTTGAAGACGTTAGGTTTGGTTAGGTTAGGTAAGGTAGGTTAAGCTAAATTAGGTTAGACTGTGGAGTGGTGAGGATTGTTTGATATTAGCTTGGGAAGGTTAAGATGTTAGAATTAGGTTAGTTGGCTTCAGATGCATACGGTTAGAATAATATTATATTTGGTCCGTAGACCTGGCCATCGAGCACACTACTCCTTCAACCTGGTTTGTTGACAGTTTTTTATTAATATTTTTTGTAATACATGTTATGACATTGGGATTTGTAATGCGACGTTTTGTTATTGATGTGTTGTGTTGCTTATCAAGTTGATTTTCATGGGTGAATGTTGGGTTGTTTTTCAGTTTTTTGTCCAGCCAAGTGGCGCAGTGGTATGGTTAATGACTACTGACCACGAGGTCCCGCGTTCGATTCTCGGTGGAGATGCATAGTAAAGTGAATTCTTCTTCTTATCAATAGTATTAGCCTCTAATATGACTAATTTCATTGAACAAGAATTGAATAGAGCTAATGACCATAGCAGTCGATGCTCGGTAAATCAAACAAAAAAAAGTTCCTTGTTCTGCGTTGACTGCTTGGGTTGCGTTAATTTTGCGATGGGTGATGTATCTCGATAAGTAGATTATATAGATGTGATAATTTTCTTAGGTGTGAATTTTTAATGTGATTTTTATGTGTGAATTAATTGTGAATATAATGATTGGTGCCCAGGTGTGCCATACGGTTAGATTTTGATATGCTGAGCAAGGATGTTACGTTATCTGATAAGGTGTAATGTATTTAGTTCGATGTTTTTGATTAAGTTTACATAACCTAGCTTAATTGAGATTAGGTTAGAAAAGTCTCCGACCGGATGCCATCTGATGCATCACAGAAAAATACAAATTTCTTCAAAGTATCCGCACAGTCCAATTTTATGTTTGCATATTAGATTATGTGCGCTTAGTTAGGTTTAGTTTAAGTTAAATTAATGGAGACAATATAGGCTAGCTATATAATATACGCTAGCCTCAGAGTTCTCAATTTGGGTCCGTTCCCCTAGGTAACCAATTTGTTTATTTATTTATATATTTATAATTATCTCATATTCTGGATGATTAATCGCCAACGATTGGAAATGAGATCACCGAATAATCTCAATGGAATATGCTGCTTGTATTGGCTGAATTTAAAATCGGATGAACTCAGCGGAACTGGGAAGAAAATTGAACATTTTCACTACTGCAATGAAATACCAAATACCACTAATAATTGTGTACAATGGTACTAAGACTATCTTTTCGTTAGATTTTTACGTCTGGTAGCGATTGAGTTTCCGAAGAAATAAATAAGATTCTCCGATAAAAGTAGATGTTCAGAGTTCTTCAATTCCGGAACTCATCTATTTGTAGTTGCCACCAGTTCAACAACGCCAGGTTGTACTGTACCGCTGATTTATGTTTAAATGGATCGCCGCGGGCGAAATAAATATTAAAAAAAAACCTGAGAACCACATACCTAAAGAGTGCCAGGCTAGAGTACTTTCAGTTAGTTGACATTAGACCTGCTTTCGGAGAAGCCAGGAAACGCACTGTTTAGTTTAGGTTCGACTAGATTAAATTGGAGCATAAATTTGACTTTCATAATAATGTAAACATCGTGAAAAGCAGGCGTACTGTGCGCATGATGGAATTAGCTACGAAACAATTGCGATGCAATAACTAACCCTTTTCAGCAGTGGTTCTAATCAGTTGGCGTGCAGGAGGTGCACGCGGGCGCGTCCCCCATCGGCCGAAACCAAAAGGGGTCGCGCCACCACGGCGATGCCACTATTATGCTCCTCTGGTAGACCCGTAGTTGGCCGGCGTGGTTGTTCAGTGGGAACGTTGCGGGCTGGCCCCGGGGCGATAGAAGACCATCCGCTCGCGCCCCAATCTCTCGCACACCCTGCCGTTCGCAACCCTCACACATACTAACATACGCACACAACACAGACACACACACACACACACATACCGCCGCTGACTCACCCGCCAGTGTCCCTAGGTCCCGACGTGGTGCACAAAGCAGGATATCGGTCGGCGTGTGGGGACAAGCTAAGCACATACACATGAAACACTCATCTGCACACATACACATTCATACACATATACATACATGTATTCACACATACATACATACATACATAGACACATACACATTGATACATACTACATCCATGCATATATACACATACACATAGAATACACACAGAAGCATTTAGGGATGCACAAACCCTTGAATAATCCGCGTACAAATCCGTATTGTGCTCTCTGATAAGGCGCTCGATAAAAAGCGGAAACAAAGCGAATCCGAATCTCGACGTTCGACGAGGGGGCCACATTTGCCCGAATCAGAAAGTTTAAACAATTAGAGAGGCTCGGCGATGGTTGACCTAAAGGTAGCTTTCATAAAGTTGTTGATGCGTGACAGGCTGGGTGACAAAACCCCAAGCGCAAAACCAAGCGGCGAAGGCTCGTCCTCCGCAAGGTTCGCAAATATTTGGAGATGTGCGGACAGGTAACCGGTCATTAATTTTAACATCTTCATTCAGTGGCCGTGGCTCGCCGAGAACGACTTTCAGGAGGCACACAAAAGGCAAATCAATGACCTACACAGAATGCATTCAAGCCGCATCGAACCAGACGAAGGAGACGAATGCTGTTTGCACAATATGCGTGCGTTTGTCCACCCTCGTAATGCCTTCATTTCATTTCTGCAAACATTTCGATTTCTGTAGGTCAAAACCGTTGAGAAACACCACATTTATCTTCATTTTAAATATTGCTGTCGATTTTCAAAAATTACGCTCATACCGAAATTTTTACTGGAAAATATGAAGTGAATTATGAACATTTTTCTATGTCTGAAAATGTTTTCTTCATTTTTTGAGGAGAAAGTTGTATATATTGATAGAACAAAATATCAATAGGATAGTAATGTAATGCCAGGAAGCTGTGCCAAACTACACTCTACGAAAGATTTTCACAATGATAACGATCGCAAACAGTAGATTTTGGCATATGTATAACATGTCTGAGGGCGCGCGAAGGGGGCATTATCGCCAGGAGCGCAGATTCGAAGCCCACGTCATGGAATATTAGAGGGTGCAATATGATTGAGGGTTGTAGGAGTAGCAGGAGGTGGAGGACGAGGATGAGGGGTGCAAACGTTCCCTTTTTTGAATAACCCCAAAACGTCCCTACATACATCACCACTACCGCCACCGCTGAAGACTTGCTGGGGGTCAACCCGAATCTCCGCATCTCCGACAAGTTCGAGCTTGTCTTTCCGATCATACACAACTAACCAACTTATAGCCAACATACAGAGGGTTCACGATACACAAATAAATAATTCCCTCTATGATATTGCCAATAAAATCATTTTTAACAATTTTACAACAGTGTATGGTCAATAAAACGGTGTCCTTAAAGTTCTAGTGTGAGATAAATATATTTACTGATAGACAACTTTGATTTTAAGATACTTTGAGGATACTGTAGATAATCGGGAGCACAAGGGATCGGAAAAGCCCCTTTTGGAATACATAATACTCGCACGCGGTCTTACTTTGCGAATGAAACGTTCATGGCGTTTGGATTCGTTTCCCTGCAAGAGATGTTCGTGTTCCCACCAATAGTAAACAGGAACGGCTTTGTATTGCTGACTAAACTAAGCAAAATTATTAGAAATTGTTTTAAAATGATTCTAACTCTTTAAAAAATGCTCGTGTTCTTTTTGAGCACACAACTGGAGGGAAACTCCAAATCATGAATTTGGATTATTGTTAAGTTTATGAAATAATTCTACAAAAAAAAAACGAGCGCGTCTCGGGACGCCTGAGAGAAGATTTTTTGATTTTTCTCGACACTATTAACCATTTTAAGAAATTCTTTTAATACATAAATGTTATATACATGACTATGATAATGTAAAGGTTGCTTATTAATATATTCTTATTGTTTAATTAGTGTTTTCAGAATTAGATACATCCGCAATTACTCTGCTTGATTTTAAGACTGATTGTGAGACAATAGGTGTTTCCGGAGATGAATAAACAGCTCAGCATAATAATGCGGATACATTGGTGGACAATGCTTGTACAAAAATTGTTTTTCTATCAATTGTTTTATCTCATTTTAATGTAATATTATTTACTCACACTTCTTATTGTGATGTTGTGATATGGCATGAGTACTTAATCATTAGCATGTAGTATGTTTAGATTTAGGAAATAAAGTCAGTTGTTACATGAACACCGTTCACTTCGTAGTACATCCCTACACTCCGCTGCCTTACAACCAGCGTAAGAAGTCTATTCATCGAGAAGGTACTTCAACATTTATTTTATGTTAGCGCACCTATGCCAAGCTGCCAGAGCAGCGTAACATACAATAAGTATATAATTAAAATAAAATACATGTGATTTAGAAATAAGATTACAAGTTACTTAAAGTTAAAAAAGTTATTAGAATATGCAGTCTGACGAATTTGAAACGAAGCAGTCTGACAGGGCGGTAGTCTGGGCTTTTATTATTTATTATCTTCATGGTTAGGATCTTAGAAGAAGTTGGAAAAAGAACATACCCGATACATGCAGGACATTGAAGACTACAAAAAGTAGAGGTAAGATATTTTACTAATGTAGACGATGTGGCAATACTGACCTGAAGTAAAAGGGAGTTAGACGCAAAAATGTAAATAGGGCATGAAGAATTTAATAAAAGTGCTATGAGGATAAATATATCAAAAACTAGAGCAATAAGAAAGAACATAAACAATGGAAATGGGACAGAAGTAAATAAACTAGAACAAATGAAAAGTGGAAAAAAACAAGACTTATTCTGCATTGAGCAAATATAAAAGCCATAAAGAAGTAACAAAAAGCACGAAACTTAAAATATATAAAACTATACGGGGTGATAAAGTACTTAGTATGATGTTACCTAACTCATTTCTCTCCAATATAATTTCAAAAACTTCACACTAACATTACTGCGTACAGTATATTGTCCTTAATTTTTAATGGAATGGAAAACTATAAAGTTTTTGCCCAGTTAATTAAATTTGCTTGAATAAGACATTGCATTTAAAAAAAAAAACTTAAAATTTTAGTGCTAATAAACTTGTAAATTGTAATTGTATTTTTCGAATACAAATCTGACTTTAAAATATTAAAAAAAAACTATGCAAATATATACTTTTTCCAAATACAATTTATACCATATTCTAAAGAATTTAATTGCCTATAAAATGAGCCGTGACTCTGTCAATTCGGCTCAGTAGAATTTGCTTAATCGTCCACGCAAAATTGAAAAGTGACGTTTCCTGAAAATCGCGTTTAATGTTGGGTAAGGATATGATTAATATTTTTAATTATAACTTAATAAATACTGCAGATATCAACTTGAAATTTTAAGAGGATATTTTTGAATAGTTTAGCTATTAAATAAGACAATCTTGTGATTTACACATTTTTGATATATTTGAAAGAGTCTTCTGTCACTTGTTGATAGAACATGTTGAATAAATTTTTGATGAGTAAACACTTTTTTCACAGTTCTACAAATATCTACATCTGTCGTGTACCGTAAGCTGAAGTTACAATTCGCAAAGTGCAATAATCATATACTCTTCAATCGCGAGCAATAAACACTCCACTCACCAAAAACATTGTACCTCTTAGTATTTAAGCTGCTTTTTGTAATTTCTGACTTCAGTACCTGATGATGGCGAAAGCCGAAATGTACATTGTACAATAATAAATTATATTTGTAGAACTGTGCAAAGAAGTGTTTTACTCATCAAAAATTTATTCAACATGTTCTATCAACAAGTGATAGAAGACTCTTTCAAATATAAAAAAGCCTATCTTTCAAATTGAACTAAAACACGCCTTTTAAATCAGGAAAAGTTAAAATCGGAACGTTAGTATCTAAAAAATCAACGTTTATATTTCCTAGAGAGGCGGTGTTTTACTAGCCTGTGATCAACAACACAGAACCTCATTTTCCGACGTCATGCCAACTTCGTATGACGTAAAAGTACGTTCCGAAACTATCTCACGGTAATGCGTTGTTGTAATGCACTTCCTTCAGCGACTATTGTGCAAAACTGAATGATTCTCACCGGCTTCGTTCTTTCACACATCCATTCCGAGCGTCTTCAGGTGGTTTTCATGCACTAGCACACGCTGGGCGTGCATTCAGAGGCACAACATACCACATAAGCGCCCACGCCGGCCGACTAGCGTGCTTTCTGCGGCAACCCCGAAATGGTCAACCAAAGAAATCGAAATTATAAGCGCGAACAATATCACCGCAAGGTGACGCACGATTAATGAATGAAAGGCCGACGCGTGGAGAAAAGGCATTCAGAGGAGTTATAAATCACCGGATACGTGATATCTGCACGCGCAAAAAAAGTTTGTATACTTTTGATCAAAATACTGGCAAAAAGGCGAATCGCCTTGACATCTGCAAAGTGAATTAAATAAATATTTGAAGGATGTAAGTTGATGTAATCCGGGAGGCAAAAGTTTCTTTCATGATTTTTTGGTGGTGGTTTTTTATTGATGTGCATCGGTTCTGATGGATTTTTTAAGGAGGATATCAAACTGATTGTCAAGGGAACTTTTCAAATCTAAGATTTTTCACATCTTAGTTATAGAACCGTTCGCAGGAAGCAGCCAGGGCAAACATGTCCAAACAGATTATTTTTACTTGTACACTCCTTAGGGAAGGAGAGTTGCTTAATCTAATGACGATAATCCCAAATTGATATCATTCTTACGTCATATGATAACCTGCTATCGAAAATTATGTACATTTGCGAATTTGCCTATATTCCACTATGTAAATCACGTCCTACATATTCAAAATTTCCAATCAGTTGTAAATGCTGACACATTTTTATACTTATACACTTAATAGAAGAAGAGTTGCTTAATCTAATGGTGTTAATCCTAAATTGTTATCATTATTATGTCATAGAATATCCCACTATTGAAAATTGTGAAAAGTTGGTGATTCGTCATATACCGCCATGAAGATTACGTCCTTTAAATTTAAAGATTTCAGGCATTTGAAAATGCTTGCACATTTCTATATTAATACGCCTATTAGAAGAAGAGTTGCTTAATGTAATGGCGTTAATCCCAAATAGATACCACAATTACGTCACATGATAACACACTACGAAATTTGTGAAAATTGTAAAAAGTTGCTGATTCGGTTATGTTACGCAAGTAAATTTCGTCCTACAAATTTCAAAATTTCTGTCATTTGTAAATGTCGGCACATTTATATATTGGCTTCAATCCAAAATTGATAACATTGTTAGGTCGCAAGATCTATCGCACATTTTGCAACGGTAATGACATGATTTTAGTGGTGAAGGGAAGCACATTAAGCTGAGGTGCGCAAGTAACTCTAATGTTTTACGCTGAAAATCAACGGTGCATCGTGCTGTTGGGCCCTGAAGTGCCTAAATTCGACTTTTTCATACTCCATTTTTCCAAGCTTGACGAGCGCGCTCGAAGCACAAATTTGTGAATTCTATCATTTGTCGCAGTCGCAGTGTGCTTATTACCTTTGAAACCAATGCACCAAAGAACATTGCTCATCAAGGTGTGTGAGACTTTAATTTCAACAAACTTCCCTGCAGTGGTAATTAGTTGATTTCTACTCATGGGGGTGACAAAGAGAATATATTTAACATTAAAATACAGTACAAAATTCTCGATTTTCAAATTTTCGGATCGTCGCGCGTCGTTAGACACGTTTAATTTGCGGATCCACATTCTGTATTTCAGTCGAAATTGAACAAGCCTAGCCAAAGAGGAAGTCTCTTCCTCCTTCAGTAAGTTGATACTTTATAGCGCATTTGTTTTTACGATGGTTGCGACTTCGGCTAACCCCACAGCGTGTGTTTAACCAAATCTCGGTGTGCGTGCTTGATCTGATGTGAATGTTTTATGCTTTATTTATACCCATATGAAGACGTTAGCGAGATTGAAGTCGTTAACATTCGACCCTCGTCTATTTATGCTTATTGTTATTGCCGCATCGCCGAGTTTCTATTATTAGAGAGGGGAAATATGTGTGAAAATGCGCCTGGCTGTGCGACGTACAACTCACTACTTATCCCTCATCACGCCAAGCGCATCCTCACCGCTCCGACTGAAACATTTCGCCGAAAATGTGCGATAATCGCGCGAAATCCACATAATTATCCGAATTGAGAGCAAGGTTTTTGCTCGCACTTTTCCGGAATGTGTTTACATTCGAAATCTGGAGATTTACGTAAGAAACCAGATGCGTGTAACACCATTAATACAACGTATTAAATGCGCTTGCGATAAACACGTGAAAACTTTGTGCGAGAACGCCGAAAAATAGATTTATGTGTTTGTATACAGTCGTTTTATAGTCGCATAGTGTTTGTATGTTATGTGTGGAGAAGCAGAGGCGTTTTCTCCGCTTGATATCACACTGAAAAGCCACATTTCCCGGTAAGGCCCGTCGGCATTCATTCATTCTACGTTTTCATTCACCATCGTCGCTACTATCACTTCAAATAAAGCGCATTCTTACAACGTGATTAATGTATCGCCCGAGGACGTCTCAATAATGTGACACTGGCCGGTATACTTCTTTGCGTCTTCGTCGCATTGTCATCGGCTGTCAACTCTTAAATAAATATTTGGCCAAAGCCCGATAATAAATCTCATTACGCTGCTGCACCTCAATTCATACACGACCATTACATGTTGGATGACGTTTTAGAAATGTAGAACAACATGTGCATAGAAATATTAAGGTAAAAAGGTGAAACCTACACTTTTCAAACTATATATTGACAGCAGTATAGCCGACTTTTCGACTTGTCGACCATTTCCAATAATAGAGATGTCCTAGAGATGCTGTGGACCTTCAAGGGTGCAATATGGAATACGCAAGTGGGCAGGTATCAACACTTCGTTAATTACATTGCATATATTGCAGGTAACTTGACCAGCGTG
>WSZQ02007444.1:0-21695 GCA_019419845.2 Weissflogia rhopalogaster | reverse complement strand
TACGTACGTTTTATTATATTCTTACAATTAGTCATTTAAAAGGTAAAAGATGAGTCTTTCTTCAAAATGTTTATTTTACAAAAAAGTATTCATGTATCATGTTTCCAAATACGTATTAATAAAAACTGATCTCCCTCTTGACATGATTTTGTCATCATAAAATACTTAAGCAAATAATTAGTGAAACCTATTCGGAATATATTGCAGTGAGGTAAGTAGTGTCTACTTACATTTTACACCCTTACACACTAATATAGTAATTATCAATGTTTCTCACATCTTCTCCAAATCGCATTGTCGCATTTATGTTTAATCGATTACCTATTAAACAGCTATTAGACAGCTTTTAACTGGAATTTTATTTCAACAAAACTGCAAACCTTTGTGCTCTTTCTCTTTCACATATTTTCTAACTTTTTTCTATCGATGGTAAATTCAAACATGGTAAATACCAAATTGTAAATTCGACAGTAAGGAAAGTAATTTTAACAAGTTTATCTTAACTTTTCATTTCCTGGACCGTTTATGTAAATTACTTACAAACATTGTTCTTTTAATTATCGTTTTGTAATGCACACTTTGATACTTTATTCTCATCGTCAGATTAAATACCTTCATTTCTTAATAATTGCTAAATAGGTCAAACAAAAAATAAACCACACAAAACGTGCCTAAACCAAATTAAACCAAATGCCAACACTGCATACAACATATCTAACCATAAGAGTGACAAACAACCAATCCATTGTTCCCACACTCGTATTTTATTTTTTAAGAAATTTAAATTATGTGCGTAAACCTAGAGCGAGCACATGTCCATAATGCCAAATCGTATTGTCGTTTTGCATTCGCACAGCCACATTCATCCATTCATGTAAATTTAATCTCGTCGCGTGTCGGCGGCGGTTTTTTATCGCTGCGATTAAGCGCAATTTGCGTGTGTTTTACAACATGCACAGCCCCACAAAAGAGGCCAACCGCTTTGAATACAAAGCGTCGATTACATCCCCAGATTCCTGGAGGCGGTAAAATCACCTGTGGATTGAAGGGCCGTTGAATACGCAGGGCATCCTGCAGACCGCTTGCCGCCTGCGAGAAGACAACCAACGCAGGCGAACTTAGATGACTCGCGTTAGGCACATACGCTGAATTTTCCATTTTTTCAACACACTTTCTTCAACCTTTTGTCCAAAAATTAGTAAAATCCGTTCATTCACACTTGAATTACCACCAATGTTGTTTCCAAGAATTAATTGTTAATTCACAACATTATTAAAATACACTTTCACTTGAATAGTTCTTTTTATTCGCGATTTTTATTTTTCCAAATGTTTTTTTAGGGGGAATTTCGCGTATTATTGTCGCATTTTTGGGTATATCACGGACACGCACAGAAGGATCTCGCACCGCCAAACGTCAGGCGATTACTGAGGATCCACCGTGAGGTGAAGCTGTGTGTAATGCGATGTTTCATGCTCTGGACCGCCCCGTGGAGTCTATTAAACGGCGCGCGCAGCACGTGTGGTACTGTACAAGTACACACCTCTTTGTACCATCTCCCTCGGAAGTTTATTATCTCCTGAAATTTTACTGCGGACGAGTGAGATATCTGACGAACAGGAGTGGTTAAATGTGGGCCAATCAGTGTACAGGTTGTTACGAGCTGACAATCATAGGTTTTCATTGGTTACAGGTCTTTGTAGGCTAAAAATAGATAGATTTAGAAGATGCTAGTGGCATCTATAGTCCAACAGATGCAATTTTGAAATTAATTTTAGAAAGAAGATTTCTCTCTTTATTGGAGTTAAATCAAATATATTGTGTTATGCGGATGAGTAACTCATATAGGCAGCCAGAAATACATTTGAAGGGAAAGGTGAGCGAGATGCCTCATCACGATGACTACCGAGAACGCACGAGGGCAATTGACAGCAGGAACACAGTTGACATTCACCGGTGTCCCCCAATTCAAACACCAAGGGCATCCAGGGATAAACACGAGAGTGTATGAGCGAATGGAACGCGAGGTGTTCCAGACCGCGGCGCGACACGGTTGATATCAAATTCGGCAGATGAATTGTGCTCTGTCTTTGTGTAATTGAGTTTGGGGGTATTTGGTAGGGAAGATTGGCAATTCCCTCATAAATTCTCCTAAAATCAACAAGAATCAGAAATTACCACATAAATAATCCCACATATTTTATAAAACTTTGCTACGTGACTATATGCAACTTTTCTTGCACTTGTTTAGGGACATTCAAGTATAGATCTGGTAATTTTCGGATTTCTAACAATAAATGTGACACCTGTCACTGTCACTTTTTTCTCCACTTTGTCACAAATACAAACGACAGCAACTAAGAAGCGGCGAACCTCGACGCCGCTTGATGCTCGACATTTCCATCCGGCTTTTGCCAATTTCGTCGTTGGATCGCGTCCACACTGCACCAAACGTCATCCCACATGAAAATCGTGGACGGCTTGCAAACCAGTGACGTTAGAAATATCCTACATGGGCAGCACTTAAGTTGAAACCACATACGCTTACTATTCGAACAACAATAAACACATTAACTCTATTAACACAGGTAATTACTCATCATGATATACTATTGCATGATTAGCTTAATGTGTAATTACTTAGTTTGTGGTCTAAATATCCAAGTATTGATATTTCAACTAATTGTAAGGCATTTTCAGTGTACGATCAACGTAGCGAATTATAGGATTGTTTGAGAATCATGAGTGGGATTAAATCCAGCACGTCTGAACGAACATCGATTCACGAAATGCTCAAGGAGGCCTCCGATGCGCCAGAGACGAATAACACCAGGAATTCGCATGACACCACCACGCAGAATGCGTCTAAATTGGGAACTATACCCAATAGTACGAGCTCGCCGGCGATTATGGCTGCTGCGAATGGTCAAGGTGGGCAGGAGCCGTCGACGATCTACAGGAGCCAGTCTAGGATAGAATTGCTCAAGAACTGGTCTATATCGGCGTACAAATGCACCAAGCAGCTAATGTTTGAAAAGTTAGGGAAATCATCGAGGACAGTCGATACCGAGCTGGAGACTCAGATTGAGTGTTTACGAGATACTCAGAAGAAGTACGCAAATATATTGCGACTTGCCAGAGCACTTACAAATCACTTTTATAATGTTGTCCAAACTCAGGTGAGTTAAAGTTGGTCATTTTTTGGTTATGACTTCCTTAAAACATTCACCGTAAAAACTTTATTAGACTTTAAGGTTAAGTTTAATAAATTTATCCTTGTTTTTATGGTTATGCATGTTTTGTGGGTAAAGCGTTCTAAAATAATTTAAAATTGTATGATTCAAATAGGTTAATGTAAGGTAGTACATTTCCATAAATATACTTTTATATGTGAGCTGAGCAAACGAGGGC
The DNA here is from genome assembly GCA_019419845.2 of Weissflogia rhopalogaster. Lineage (NCBI taxonomy): Eukaryota > Metazoa > Arthropoda > Insecta > Coleoptera > Staphylinidae > Weissflogia > Weissflogia rhopalogaster. The sequence goes on along the minus strand of WSZQ02007444.1, from coordinate 18,284 downwards.
AACAATTGTATGTCGACAATTGTGTTGATCTCCTTTTCCTTGCTTTTAAGGGGAACAAGGAAAATTTATTTTTCATTATAATGCATGTAAGCACGTCGAGAGATCGTTAGTTGCAATGGTTCAGGAATTAACATGAACTTCTGAACTTTTGGCAAATATTCGATAAAATATATGAGAAAGAACGAGTTTAGATGTGTTAAATCGACTTTTTTTAATTTTAAATATGTATTTATTTAAATAAATTACACATATTCTCAAATAGATACTATAATCTAATCTTCGTCGTACTCACTTTTGAAAATATCGATTTCTGACAAAATGTTTAAATTTCAGCATGCCTTAGGTGAAGCTTTCTCAGAACTCGCACAAAAATCCCCGGAGCTGCAAGAAGAGTTCATGTACAACTCGGAGACCCAGAGGAATCTCACCAAGAACGGCGAAACATTGCTTGGTGCACTTAACTTCTTCACATCGTCGGTGAGTACATTGTGCAACAAGACAATGGAGGACACCATGCAGAGCGTCAAACAGTACGAGGCAGCCCGAATCGAGTACGACGCCTACAGGTCCGATTTGGAGACGATGACGGGGCGTGGCGGTGGAGGCACCGATGGGACTGGTGCTGGAGGCGCCGGTGTCGATCTGGAGGATGCGCAGGCCGGCTACGAGCGTCATCGACAGCACTTTATGAAGCTGCGCGCCGAGGTGGCCGTCAAGCTCAAGTTCCTCGACGAAAACCGCATCAAGGTGATGCACAAGCAGCTTCTGCTATTCCACAACGCTGTCTCGGCGTACTTCAGCGGGAATCAGGCGGCGTTGGACGCCACTCTGAAACAGTTCAACATCAAGGTGAAGACGCAGAGTGCGATGATCACCTCGTGGATTGAACAATAACCGGCAGACCGGTCGAAAACAGCCAATAACGGCTGCTTGATGATTGTGTATTTGCATGTATTTATTTTCTAGTCATTCCAAATCTGACATGCTTTTAAGTTTTGAATAAGGTAAGTTTTATAGCTTTACGTTTCGTTTTTTATTTGACTGACTGTTTTACTAATTTATTCGTGGGTGGGCGACAATTTTCGGGGCGGCTTTTATACTGTATCGAGGCTTTAATTTCGTGTTTGTTCTGTACTTGTATCACTGCATTAATTCGTATTAAACATAACACGATTACTATATGAATGTGTTTTTCTTCTGATGGTGAAGGAATAAATTCTTTCTCTTCATATTTTTTTTCGATAATGCATTTAATTGAATATCCCGACTATATTTATACAAAGTTATCGTATCTTGGGGATTACGAAGTTATTATTTATTACTTGATTCTTTCTGGAGGTTCAGAACGTAGAATCGAATTCTTATTCAAACAAATTATTCTATAATATAATTAACCGGTTTGATATAAAAGGTAAAATGCAAATATTCGTTCCTCGTAATATGAAACGTTGTAAATAAAGAGGAAGAATATGATAAATTCACAGAAACTCGGGTATTTGGTTTTTGTTTTAGCTGTAAAAACCCAAGCAACATGCGTACGGTCAAATCGGCCAAATTGTTTTCATTTTCAATTAAAGTTATAAAGTGACAAACTACTCCTTTAAAGATTTTTATACTATTTTTTTTCATGCAATGTACTCCTTAACAATTCTCCTTTCTAGTATCAAAAACCGAATAGGAGTTCGCGGACGGCGCCGCAGCCACTTGTTGAGTGGGGAGACCAAGTGGTCACCCATCCAACGCGTAGCTACGTTAACTGTGGTGTTAGCTGCGGTGTAATATAATGTAATATAACTGTAGATAATTTTGAAAGTTTCATTTGCGATAATCAGCGCTTTATTTTTAAATTAAATGCTTAATATTCATATTAAGAATTTAATTTAAAAAATAGTTGTATGAATATATGTTTTCCGTTGTGCGTAAAAACTCAGTATGGAATAATTTATCTCAAAATGGGGACTTATAAAACGAAATAAATTTGTGGACAGAATGCACACTGACATATTTTTTTCAGTAGTCAAGAAATTATCAACGTTTTGAAGAAAATATTGAAGACTTTAAAATATCCAGATCAAGTCTTTCTTTGTTTCCCTGAATAAGTAAGCACATCTCTGAGTTTTAAAATATTTAATCTTATATTAGTGCGTTCATTTAATACTTCAAGCAGACTTTTAAGAAAACTGGCACATAATGTTACTTTTTATATCAGTGACAATTCTAGTCTGCCTTTTCTCGTACATACACTTTCCATTCGTGTGTTATTATGGATATTTCAAGAAAATAACGTAACCAACATTGTGGTCATTCATTGGACACGGTTCGGTATTCATTAATCGAAACTTAATATTTGAGACATTCGAAGAATGAAGAATTTAAAAAGTGGTATTATTAAATTTACCAACACATACACTGGTCGTTGCCCAAGAACTGGTCGAATATATTTTATGAAAAATGTACTGGAGATACTTCCTTCATTGCTGGTGGCCAGACTTGGCAATAGAAAAGGAAATTTCTCACACCGGCATTTGATTTTTAATATTGGGACGTTTTCAAGACACTTTCACCAACATCGCTTTTATTGTGATATTGGCATTGCGAAAGCAACCTGAGAAGGAACGTATTGATATATCGCCGTTTTTGATAAATTATAGTTTGGATAATATTTGCGAGACCGCAGTGGGCACAGTCAGGAGGAACTCCTTCACCATATTTCTATTCTTGTGGCTTCCTTATTTTAGATGGACATCCTTGACTGGAAGTAACCTTCGCTAGGGCGCTCGATCTTTGCTAATAACCCCAAGAGTACATGAACTACGATGGAACACAGGGAGGAAAGGAGGCAGGTTTGAAGGAATATCAGGTTTGATTGTGCCATTCATCACTAGACCTAGGATATTTTGGAGCGGTAATACTAATCATTCTCAATCAATTTTTTATATTTCTATTTGACTACTATGCTAATAATAATGTCGGTGGATAATTAGTAGTATACAATTTATAGATGATTATAAATAATTATTATGATGTTAACTTAGAGTTCATTTCGGACGTACACATTTTATTGCTCAACTTGTGGTTGATTATTATATATCATATTTATCTCCAATAATGTTTTATTTTTGGTGGTTGGTAACAGTATATGCGAAATGCTAATCCCAACAAGTGTGCAAAGACCAAAGATACCAAATGTCCAATATGGCTCAATACTTGTTAACAATACAGGAATGAACTTCACAACGATAAAAAGAAATACAAACGACATTGCTGAGCATACAGATCCACCAATCGATCTCGTTGCTACCGGGAACATTTCTCCGCATACAACGCTTGGTAATGGACCTAATCCCAGGTAGTACAATACAGTATTCATTACCAATGTGATTAAAGACAAAATCGGAAATATTGAATTATTAACATAAGTATTTGACAAATACATAAATACAGCCAACAAAAGTAGTGATAATCCAAGACAATATCCAGTGGATAACAATATAAAGCGCAACGTTGAAATTTTAACGAAAAACAGTCCGAGAATCGATGCTAGTATCCTTAGTAGGTTTAATGCCAACGTGCCATAAAATTGAAAAACCTCATCATTGTTGATCATGCCAATAATTTGCGAAGTATAAAAAATCACAGCTTGAGTTGCGGTTGCCTCATTTGTGAGATATACCACTGTTGTGATACTGAATGGGATTAGAAAACTTTTACTCAAACACAGTTTCACTGTATTCTTGAAAGTCTGTCGCTTTCGTTGCTTCTTATCGTTGATTATTCCATCGAAAACATGTTTTGCCTCCTGCGTATTTCCTTGGTACCATTCGAAAAGGTAACGAGCTTTTTCCAGTTTATCTCGATCCAACAATGTTACATAAGATTCCCTCAAGTATATAGAGATAATAATGTTACAAAGCGGAAAAACGGAAAATATAAGAGAAATTAGCTTCCAATTTAAATAAACACCGACATATTGACACAAGAATGTTCCAAATGTCGTGCCAACACAAAGGGAGGAGAGGAAAATTGTCCTATACTGTGGTTGTGATATTTCCCCGATGAAAGTGATTACTACTGTATATTGTATTGCCATATGTATACCAGAAAGAAATCTTGCAATTAATATTGTTGTATAGTTTCTTCCGACGTAAATAACTATCCAACATATTAATGCTAAAATTTCTGCTAGTAACAAAGTTAATTTACGTCCAATTTTCTCCATTATGAATCCACATATTAAAGATGATACAGCCAGCGGAACTACGGGAGCTGACGCTGAATAAATATTATAAAATTAAAACTTGCACCATTCTATTTTGTTTGTACTTTATTTTACCTAGCCATGATTCTATCGATGTGTTTGGAAGGAATGAATCTTCCTGTTTTATTTGAGGGAAGAATATTGATGTAAACGCATATATAGAACCGGTGTTCAATCCAGCAAGAATACCAACGAATCCCAAGAGACTCTAAAATATTATATTATTAACATTTAAGTTTTGATTAAATATATTTTAATTATGCGGTAATATTTATACTTGTCTAAGGACGTATATTGAGAGGTTGATATGCATTTTAAGAATGGTCGAAACTCCGACTACAGTAACTTACTTCGATAAAATGTTATTAGGACTATGTCAATCAGTTTTTATTAACATAGTAAAATAGATAATAAATGTCTCGAACCAATGTCGACAGGTCTTTTTCGTAGTGTGGTTACTGCGCTGGCTCAAAAACGTTGTAAATACCCTGTTGTAAAATTAAGGCTGACGTGTACAGAGTTGGTAGCAGTTTTTTGTAGCGCGATTAACACACTGGGCCCACATTCAGTCATTGAACGTCCAAAATTATCAAACGATTACAAGTCGACAACAATCTGATGTCTGGGTTGAATCGTAAGTCGGGAAGAAGATGTAGAAGAAGATAACAACTAGTTATCACATACAAACATCCCTTCTTCTCGCGGTACCAACATTTCCTTCGTATCATCATCCTCCTCCTACACCGACTGATGGATTGTGTTCCCGTCCACAGAGCCCGTTCGGATATACCCTATTGTGCCCTCTCCCTAACAACTAAGCTCATATGTGGCTCGTCTAGTGGTGATACCAACCGTAGATTAGTGGCGGTCCAGACCACACATTAGCATGTATTAGATTTTGTATTTCTTTTTTTTTCCACTGTTTCTACTGTCCATTTTCCACTGTCTTCTCTCAATTTCAACTCTCCAAATCTTCCAAACCTACACATCTGTTTCCACTCTTTGCATGCATTCTAAGAGCAGGTATATCTTCTCTTCGACCCTAGTGCTCTTTCTCTGTCTTACTTATATTACCGCTCTTTATTTGATGCTCCCTCGAGGTCTTTATATTTCTTTACCTTGGGTAACTTACTTAGTATTCTGCTACTGAACGCGCAACATCGCTGATCCCTTCGACGTTCCATTGTGAACTATTTTTCTTACTTGTGTGATAAATAAACTATTCGTCATTCCTAAACAATTGCATCATCATTCCGCAATCAACGGCCCACAGATGTTAATTAAAATGTGTTGGACTACACGACTTAATAGAATCGGAAAATACCTTATCTCCATATTAAACTATAATCTTGGAGACATATAAAAATAGGTCTAAAATTACCACGTCGGACAATGCCTAATTTCGGGTATAAACCGCTACATAAATCTATAATTCAAAATTTAAGCATTTTTATTTTGGTTTCAAATTACTTACAGAAATATGTACTTTCAGGTGACTGTACACTTAATTATTTATTTGGGGAGAGACCGCCAACTTTTGGGAAATACGACTACATGAGCAAAATCTGAGAAAAAGTGTCCTTAATATTTCAAGGGGGGGGTAAAATATCGCATACATGGGGCTCCCCCAAACAAATAATTACTTATGTAGTATCATCTGTTTTTGTGATTACTTTCAGGCCAAAATAAAAATGTTCAAATAAAAAATGGGATATTACCAAATTATAATATTAAATAAAATACACTGCAACAATATATTTACAATAGATAGAATACAAAAAACCTTAAAGAAATGCTTTAAATTGACATGGGCGAAACTTTATATTGTTTACCAAGTTGGTCACAAATCAACTAATAACCTTGTACAATTGTAACAGGTCATAAATTTCATTACAATTTTTTATCACTGTCAGTAAAAAAAAAACATGAAAAAGGAAAATTCGAGCGAATGAATGAACAGTAGTGATATACCAACACCATATCCTGTGGATAATAACATAAAACGCACCGAAGTTAATTTAACAAAGAACAAACATAGAATCGCTGCAAGCATCCGAAGTATTCTCCTTATTCTTCTTAAGACAAGTATAAGTAATTAAGAAGAATAAGGAGACGTTAAAATACAATCTTAACAATTGTCTAAATTACCAAGTCGGTTTGCAAATCAACTATTAAAAATGTTAGAAAATAATTGACTATATTCAAGATAGACTGTGCAGGTTTTTATTACTATCAGGTCACAACTCTTCGGCATTGACCATTGTACTGGGCCCTTTATTAATGTGTTCCTTAAGTCAGCGTTCTCTAAATTGGGAAATATGGATATATAAGAGCTGTCTCGCTTGGGTCATTTTGGAATACGTGTAATATAGCGGTCACATTACATCAGAACGTGCAAACTTTTTATAGCAGCGTCTCGATACACTTTTTGGGCTTATTTTCTTCGGGCCTTTCAGTTTTTGTGTAATGTCACCACAATACAGGTTGTTCAGAACTTTCCCAAGAAGGCATGTGTTGCTGTTCAATTGTTTGGTTCAGCCATTGAGGTTTATCGCAGGGGTTTAGGAATTAAATAAGCCAGTATGTGCATTTTAGGTAGTTCTGATTTCTCTGAGACCATGTATTGCTTTTCACTTTCTTGTTCTGGCTATTGAGGGACTTATCACACTTAGATATGATCTTCCAGCTTGAACATTTCTTGGGGCTTCTGATTCCTCCGACGGATGTGTAGACCTTCAATTGTTATTCTAGGCATAAAATAAGCCAGTTCGAGATTTTTGGTTGGTTTTGATTCCTCTGAAGAATGTGTTGCCCTTTGGTAGTTTCAGATTCTGAGTTACTTGCCGCACTATCTTTGGTATACACATCATTTAGTTCGAGCGTCTTTTGGTGTATCTGATTTCTCTGAAACATATGTTGACATTCAATTACTAGCTTCAGCTATTGGGGGACTTGTCACACTGTTTAGGTATAAAATTCGCCAGCCCGTGCATTTATGAGGTTATTATTCTTCTGAATCATGTATTACCCTTCAATTTCTTGGTCTAGCTATTATTGTAAATACTCACGTCCCTCCTGCGACCCTTCGGGGCTCCATGGGGAGGTTCGAAGTTTGGAAACCTCTGCATTAAAATATTAAAAAAAAAATGCAATAACCTCCAATAATTTAAAGGCAATTTTTGTTTATTAAAATAAAATTAGGAAAGATAATCCTAATCAGTTTTGGAATCGATAAGGCAAAAATATTTGGAATAATTGCTTTTATTTTAAGTCTAATTACTTCCAATATAATGCAGCGTTTGGTTACAATTACTTAATATTGAAATAAGTTAAATGTTCATCATCATCTACACATTGTTGATTAACAGCTTCTCCCATTCAATGGTAACCGTGTAGACTTCTTGCTCGAGCCACTGCGCATAATGCTTTTTAAAACTCTCGGATAACTCATGACGATTGCCCAATACTGAACTGAAGCAATTGTCCACTGGATCAAATTCACCGTCTTTTATTTTGTTCGTGTAGCGACGGTTGTTAAAGCGGTCGACTGACGATCTCAGAGCACATTCCTCTGCTTGAAAATCCCATGGTCTTGCGTCCAAATCTAAATATCAATAAATATTTAATAATAAGGACATATTTAATACCAATTTTCTTGATACGCATAATTAGTTCAACCTACCATTGCCAAATGCCCAATCATCGTTAAGCCTATGTCGCACTTTCGCATAGATGGCGCTGATGGTTTTCATGTTCGATTTGCGCCATTGTCTTCCCAAGTATTTCGTCTGCATTTTGAGTAGTTTGAGAACGTAGAGTTGGGTCATGGCATGACGTACTTTGAGGGTACGTTTTAAAATCGGTGCTGATTTAAATACAACAAGCATCTGTAATTGCGATAAGTGTATTACGATCAAGTCAGTCAGAAAGTTGTATGATTAATTTAAGTAATTATCACCGAAAAGGGAAGATAACTTACCATAATTCGAGAATGCTTCCATTTCGTCAATTTATTCAAAATGCGAAGCAAATTAATACATGAGAATACATTCCTCCAGGAATATGGCGCAGCATCTCCAATTTCCAAACTGTCAGCTGTGAGTTCAGGCTGATCCCCAATCACACATGAGGGGAAATCCAAAATTGGAATCCTAATTGGAAGAATACATATTTAAATTCAATATGTTTAAACGCATTTTTTAGCGAAAATGAACCGTTTGAGCACATATAAACTCGCTCTTCTCTTATATTTTTAGTGAACATTCCTCAAATTTTCAGAAAACTGTGTTAACTGCCGAACCGTTACAGCTACCGTTCTCTTTCGGTGCATTTCAGCGTACTTTTTTTGCGGGAACATTTGAGCACATCAAAACATACTTATTGTGGTGGATTCAACTAGTCGCCCAATCTTCCACCGTTTTTTACCAATATTCGAGAGTTACGCCCGACATTGCTTAATTGCACTGATATGACAAGAACGGAGCTCCACATCGCGAGAACCTATTTTTAAAAATAAAATTTTAAAAGTATACTTACATATTTTTAGCCCCAACATACGCCATAATATTTTGATTGAAGAACTTCAACACCAATGGAATACAATTGGCAAACACTAGATGCTGTGACATAAACTCAAACTGATATATGTGATTGAGTTTAAAATGCTTCAGGAGTAGTAGCAGGATACCGGAAACCGCCTTGACGATGATTTCTTTGTGGCGATTTACATCAATGCCTAATTTCATCGACTGTAAAACTGTCATCCTATAGGAAAATACATCTATATTGTCCGAGAATTCTTAGCATCCCCTCTCTCCCTCAAGATTTAAGTTGCAGGTATACTTTAAAAGTTTACCAAAAAGGCTGATATGTCCTAATATGAAATAAGACTGAAACTTACGGCATTTCTTCAGGCAAAACATCAGCCATAATATTAATAGAATCCGTTTTGGCTTTACTTGTCGGTGCTGCAGCCAGAAGAATCTTCAGCAATGCAATCATATACTGCGGTAAATTCGGCAGCATAGCCTGATACAACGCCTCCGTGGGGGTCGCTTCAATCTCATAGTCTTTCGTCGAGAGAGGATTCCTTGCAATCTCCTCCTCTCTTATAATCTGTAGCTCGCTGAGCGACACGTACATATGCTCCTTCAAAGTATTAACACCGTCGGCAATAGGTTTCGGCAGGCCTGCCAGACTGTCTCGATCGCCGGGCAAAGAATACCCAACAAACTTCTTCCTCGCCGTCTCCAAAAACGCATCGATATCTTTCTGACGCACCTTTGGTTTCCAAGGCAACCCACGATTTTCGGGCACTGCTAATGGTGGAGGCGTACTCACTCGATTAGCGAAATTATTGAAGCCATTAATGCGACTCGCTTCTTCGTGCGCTATTCGACGCTCCTCGTATAAGGAGATATCATCATCGTTGCCCATTCCGGCTTCTAAATCCATGCCGAGGGTTTCATGATCGTCGAGCGAGCTTTGCTTCATTAAAGACTAAATTCAAGATTAATACATATGAAAGAGTTTAGTCTAAAATATATTTACCCTGCGAAAAGGACGGTTGTTTCTCTTTACATTCTGAGTTTCGAGCAAGTCTGTAGCGCTTACAGGTGGCGAGGAAGCTCGCATTGTACGTGCGATATCCATGGTGTCTTCATCCTGTGGTGGAAGATCGTGTCCGGTGCGTTTCTCCATCTTCGCTTCTTTAAGCACATCCATTCCTCCAAGAGACACTAGGATGAGTTTCCACAAAAGTAGGAGCACTTTTTTCATTGGGAAATGAGGCGCTGCTCCTCCACAAAATCTTGTTACCATTCCTAATAAGAAGATTATAGGCATCGCTATGTTGCTTTAAGTAATTTAAAATTGTAAGAATATTTCTATCCTTGCCCAATGTTTTCATAAAAGTACATTACATTCGAAGCAGAGGCTATACGTTGCTAGGTATAATTAGGTTATATCTGATTCAAAACTGCCTTACCCAATAGTTTAATAACGAGTAATTCATCGCTGGAATCTCCAATTTCCAGGCAGAACGATTCAACCTGTTCGGAATACGGAGAATCTTCGCCCATATTCTTCTCATTGCGCATTATTTCCGTAATCATGTATAGAACGCTTAGAATGACTCGTAAGTCTTGCGAATCTGCCAAGGAGACGGCTAGTTTCCGCATTGCCACGTGAGCTGCAGCGTTATTCCTGAAAATATCAATATTTTAGTACCTTTAAATATTTCGTTGACATTTGAACGTATGAAGCCCCTTAAATAGCAAATAGAGCCGTTCAATGCGAGTCTCTTGGCGACCCTTCGAGTTCGCATGTCAAAAATTATCGACATTCTCTATATTAAATCTTCAATATATCGAGATATATTTGCGATTTTTGTCCTAGTACCGGTTATAAAAAATTAAGACAAACTTGAAAGTAATGATACTAATGACATTGACAGTAAAATAACGTAACCTTGACCCCATTTACACTTTCCCAAAGTATTCATTAATTGTTGGCATGAATAAAATAATTCATTTGCAAGTAAAGTCAAAAAGAACTTGAAATCTTCATGTGTTTGTTGAATGTAATGTGACTTATTCTTATGCATGAGTAGATTGCGAAGAAATAGTCTATTCTTATCGCTACTTGAAATATCGATAAGTATTGAATTTAAAATATCTATACTTGTCGATTCAAACACGTTTGTGACATCGCTATTGTGGATTTCTTTATCCCCATTTTGTAACACCACAGAGACACTTTTCCTTTCAAATTTTCCTTTGAAAATTATCTTAGAACATTCTACTGTTTTCTATTAAAAATATAGGGTTAAACTTACTCAATTTCAATATTCAGCAACTCAGTGAACGCACTAAACACGCCCTGATTATACAGCAGGATGCAGTTGCTCCTCGACCACTCCTGCTGTTCGGCATCACTCTGCATTTCAGCCCAACATCCCTGTGCAATATACAGCAAACACCTAGCTGCTCGCATTCTCATCGGTTTACTGCTAACCTCCAACTGATCAAGCAACTTCATCATAATACTAGATTGCTGATTCTCGGTTAGTTTCTGCCACAGTGGTTGTAAGCCATACTGCTCCATTTGATCTTCGAAGGCTTTCACATTCAGCTGCAGCTCTGGGTGTTCTGTATAGCTGTACAACTCCGATATTTCGTTCGCCATTGTGTCAGAGTCATTGTAGATGAAATCCAGGTCCAGGGATTCAATACCCTGTACATAAAATATGCAGTTTTAATGATATAATTGTTTAATTGATTGATTTGAAGGTATACTTACACAGTAGTCTTGGTTTCCTTTGTTGTTATCACCCATGTTGGACATTATTGAATATTCCATCCTTGGGCGGAGTTTGCCGAGAATCGGCACGTTATAGAAGCAAAGTCTGGAGTGAGATTTTCATGTGCCCATGTCTATTGACGGTGAGGCTTCAAAGTCGTAAATAATTTAGGTTGCTCTACGTTTTTATCGGGGAGCCACTGTTGCAATCAAAATAAGGTCCGATTGGATACAAGAAGGTTATTGATGTTGTGTCAAAAATAGGTGTACGGTTGGTTGCATAGAGTGGTGGTATTAAAATTGTCAAATGAAGTTAACAGCGATTGCTACGTTCAAGAAGTTGCCTATCCTGTTGTTTAACAAGTTTTCTGCGGTTTTTTCGAATAAAATATTCAATATTAATTGTTGAATACTCAGGCCAATCGTTTCTATCAGTGATACTCAAAGTGAGGTCTTAAGTGGACTCACTAGGACCGCGAAAAACAGAAGGGGAGTTCTCCTTGGATTAACGGCGTCGTCACAAACTGGGCCATATACTGACCCACAGAAGCTTTTTACTGATTGTGGGCCAAAATTGTTATATAATCCAAAGGAGAGAGTACCCCAAGGCGCAAATTTGAGCAACGTTATCAAACTCCACCATGGGACGTTAGAGCCCGAGTTACTCTTACAAAAAATGATATTCACGTCCCAAAAAGGTTTGAGGTCACTAATATATACATTTGTGTATTCATCATTATCCCCAACACAATAACGGGGGGTCGGGGTACTATAGAACGATATTTAAAGGGTCCCCCCCCACGAAAGAAACAGTAAAAAATAATTTATACTGATCAAAGGCTCTTCATTTATAGAAATCTGACCCTAGGGGTGAGGGTGAGGTTCAACAGCAAATTTCAAAATGGTCCCATGGGCCAAAATTGTAAATAAATGTAAATATTTCATGGAGGTTATATATTGTATAGCCAATTAATTTGTAGCTTCATGTTTACTATAAACGTTTATGTTTATTACGTTTAAAATGTTTATCTATAAACAAGAGAACAAGCGCGTCAACAGTTTCCTTTTTGATTTTCCAAGCATAGACTACCTCTATTCTATTTTCGAGAAGTTCAGGAAACTCAATGGGGTTAACCGTTTTTTGCTCATAGTATTGATTCATGCACAATAAACCAACGTTGGCCACAGTGCTAGTGGCGTTGACCGCTACTAATTAAAAAAATGCGAATGCGAGCAGATTTGGATAAGGGAAAAGCGGGATGTAATTTGTCGCAGGTTGTGTCTTATTTTGTAGGGGTGACTTTTTATACAGTTCCGATCGATCTATTGAAACTTCAACAATCTTAAGATTCCCGATACCACAAACGGCTTTTTGTGCAATTGGTCCCAAGAGTCCCCCTCTAATCTATTCAGGAATAGGATAAAGTAGGGACAAATTGTTAAAAAGGGGAAGGTCCGGTCCTCTCATATTCTTGATGGGACCGCCTTGAACATCTCCAGGATTCTAAGATTATATACCGATTATATATGATCATCGATATGGTATTATGCAGTTAACTATTCGGCCAAATAGCTTTGATAATTTGGGACCTCTAGGACCGGTCATCCCACCGCGACCAATTAATCGTCTTTTGGGCATTCATCCGGGGAAATCAACTGGAGAGAAGTGAATCAGTGTATAGTTGACTGGGATTTCCCAGTTGAATGGATTGAAATTCCCGCAATATTATTGGTAATAAGTATTTTATTATTAATCATAAACTGAATGTGCACATTGTGTTCAGCAATCGACAATAATTGTATTTTACAAAGTTACTACACATAACATCAATTGTGTCAATCTTTTTGGGCCTTATTTAAAATTCATTTCGTTTAATTTAAAATTATATCGTAAATATATTAATGGTTATAACTATATTTTTTAATTAAATAAAAGCAATGAATGAAATAAATGCCTACTATTCAAATTTTTATTTTATTTCCAGTCAATGGGAAACGAATATTTGATAATCATTTCACATTGTTTGGAGGAAATTATGATTGTCAAATATGTAATGTTGATTGCTAACAAATTATGTGGATTGTTTGAATGCGAATGTAGGAGGAGTTTGTGGGTGAGCTTGATGGAATGGTTTGCGGGTGAAGCTCTCTCGTGTTGGTGAAGTGGAAGGCTGTTTGTTAATATACGTCTGAAATGTTGAAAGTATTTTATTCCGCCTGAGAACAAGTCATTTTCAGTAAGTAATTCAACTCTCGAAACTTTGCCGTTCTTTCAATTTAGTTTTTCCTTTTCTTCCATCACATTTCTATACTTATCATCCAACATGTGTTTCTCCAAAACTCCCACTAACTAATCGTATACTTCTAGACCTACGAGCAGGTAAACATTCTCTTCTATTCAGGCTTAACTAACCATTGCATGTTCTTATTTCCCTATCTTATTCCTTTTATCTGACCTATTCTATTTCTACCCTTGAGAGGCTTCAATTTTTTTTTCATTAGCCTCGGGGCCTCCCGACATTAAACTGTAAACTGTAAACTCTTCTGTATCTTTGCGATCTTGTTATATGTGTGTAAACTTAAGTGTCCATCTGTTAATAAACCTGTAAATAAATCTACTTTCACATCCAATCAATCTTCACCAGCACGACATTCGCTCCACATAGGTCTAGTTCCTGGATTTGATTCCAGAACTAAATCTAAGTAGGGAAAACCTACAATATTTAAATGATGATACTATAAAGAAACATCTCCATAGGTTTGGCGCTACCCCAGTATCGTGGTGGCTGTGGTGCAATATAATAATGAATGAAGTGATCTAGGGAAGGGTTGAATCTATGAATGTCTGCCAGGATTCAGTCTCGAGGCTTCTGGTCAGAAATTATTGAACATACCACTGGGCCACCAGACTGGATGGAAGAGAGAGATTCATCTATGAGAAGAAGAGGTAATATGAAAACACAGGGAAAACACGTCTGGTCTAGTAACCTAAAGGAACTCGAACTGAAATGGAACGAATTAAAAATATTCACTGGACTTATATCAGGACATTGTGCCTAAGGTACCGTTTGATAAAGATGGAAGAGGAGTCCAGTGAAGTATGCACGCTATGTCATGTCGTGCAAATCAGCGAAAGGTTTGAGATTCAACCTCCTTGGCAAGGACTTCCTACTAGCCAAGGAAGTGGGCGGCTTATCGCCCAAGGATGTAGTAAGGTTCATACATAACCTAAGGCTCTGTTCGTGTTAGGCAATTGGGGGCTGAACAGTAGATCACAAGAGGCTTGCTCTCTCACAGGCCCCCTATAACATATAACCTGACTGGGCCTTAGAACCCCCTTAATAACGGAATATTACATCCACATTACGCAAGGCCCAAGTAGGGTAAGTCAGCAGGCAGATATTGTAAGTTGGTTTCCAAGGGGTCAACTATTTATTACACACAATGAATAATTAAAAGAGGACACAATAAACTAGATAAGGTAAGGTAAGATATAATTATGATAAGAAAACGTCACAATTTTCAGATTTATAACAATTTATTTATTTATATTTTCTCATGTTTCATATTTAATTTTTTATTTCATGTTTTTTTTATTCAATGAGTTATGTTCTTGCAACATTCTTAACAGTTTATATCATTTTCAGTTTTACTCCATTCGTTCACGCATCCTTTCAGTATATATCATTCAGTATCAATTCTATTCAGTTATTAGAGTGTTAGCAGGTATTAGTCATGGATAAACATATAACAAAGCAGTGGAAAAAATAAACAATCAATCCGGGTTTCTTCTAAGCGGCTATTGGCGTATATGGCGTACAAAGTCAGGTAATTGAAATTCGGAAGATTTAGCGTAAATACGGGGTGGTCTGCAAATAAATAAAGCTACGATTTGTTGACGTTTTCCTCTGGCCGTAAAATATCTTGATCCACGTGTCCTTCAAATCCTTCTCCGCGTTTACAAATGTTAAAATTTCTTATTATCATACAACCAACAAATCATCAACAAGGTTTTTTCTTCTTTTTTTTCTATAAAAACTACAGGCTAGAGTCGCATTCACATCATCCGTCATTCGTCCCATCATGGCGATCATTTTCTTCCAATAATCGCAATGATGGTTTACAGTTGTTTTATTTAACTCGTTTTTATGCTTTCATTTAGGGTGTGTGAGTGTTTTTTCTTGTTTGGGTATAGCAGCAACGTTGAGTTTGAATTTGTTTTGTAGGTCAGAAAGTCTTGTGCAGGTGAAATGTCTTTATCCTTTATAATTTGCGCAATGCGTTAGATTCTGGCGTAGCAGGACTGTTCCAATGTCAAAACTTGTGAAAAACGTTCGACATGTCCACATTAATGTCTTTTATATATTCATAGGTGCGTCATATGGTAATTTATGTATTAATTTACATTTGTTTATCATCGTTATTCTTGCAGTAGTCAGCTAGACATTGTTTTTGACTAAATATACATAACCTATACACACATAACCTTCCTCTGCATGAGGAGCGGTCGTGTAGATGTACTCTTAGGAGCTAATGTTTGTGTTAGATATTAATTTATATATTTATGTAATAACAATGAACGATATGTTTATTTACTTCAGTTCAGTCGAATTTATCCCGTGCGGAAATTCGAAGTGTTTGCAAATAATTTGCCCGAAACACCACACATTTGCGTTTGTTGGTGTGTGACGCGTGTGTGCTTTGGGTTGCAGCTATGCGAAAATGGACGCGCGTTTGGTTGCGTGGTTAGAGTAGCTATAAACATGTATCATCTGTTTGCATGTTGCAATTGTGCAGTGTTTTTGCGGAGCCGTGTTGGTATCGGTTGTCGATGGGATATTCGCACTCGTTCTGCGTGAGTTTTACGAGTTTTCCAGGCAGTCGTGGGAAATGCACGCTTCAAACGGCAAGCGAAACGTGTCGCGAATGCTCTGCGATGTGTTTCGTTTATTTATCTAAAAAGCGTTTGTTCCATTTTTGTTTTCGAATCGAAATTTATCCTATAAAACATAATCCTCAAGTGGTTACGTTACCCAAGTAGTTAAAGTTCTATTTTAGAAAGTAGTTTATATCTACGTGAAAACCGTGTACAGTTGAGAAAGTAAAATCTAACCTTAAAGAGGACTAGTGAAAATCTAAAGTAACTAAAATTTGATAGGAAAGTAAAGTTACTTATAATGAATAGCTTTTAAATTATTTTTTTAAACTTCGAATATTCGTCTGATGTTATTTTTGAGGCTTTTTTAATTTTCTTTTGTTTTTTTTACATTAAGAGAGAAAAAAGTAAAAAAATGGCAATTTGCTTAATCATTTCAGTAATCAGTGCGTTGCAATCTTCATTTGTCTTGTTTTGCTAGTTGCACATTCATCTTCGTCCAATTTCTCCCACACAAAGAATTAAGAACACACGATGTGTGCCCGGAAAAAAAGGGAAAAACAACGTGGAAATCTTGTAGGTGGTAGAGGAAAAGAGAGCGTCCCGAGTAAACTTGACTTTTTTGGAACGTACATTTCCGAAGTTGGTAGCGCGTTTCGTAAATTGCTTCTTGTAATTCTTTCGTTTGTTAGAGACTGGTCGCCATGTTTGGTATGTCGGGAAAATCGACTGCAACTTCCTTGATTGAGTACAAAGTGTCCGGAAGTTAAATGTAACGAAGAACAATTTGACGAAAACGAATTATTCAAGTGCGAATCTAGATCTAGGACCTTTTCCATGATAGCACCAGGAAAATAATCTCATCCACTATTGTCTTTCGATTACGCATTTTTCCTACAACATTTTTGAAAATTCCTCTCTTGAAGTGTTAAAAATGCTTTTGAAGGAACAAACGACAGCTGCTTTTGCTTGCAGGAATGACAAAAGTAGCTTGCTTAATGGTTATTTCAGCCATCAGGCATTTGTTCCACTCCCATTTTGTGCCTACATCCTTTTTATTCCTCGTCTTCTTTTCGGGCGTCTTACGTGCCAAGGTTGTGGATGTTCGGAAGGGGGATGATTTTTTTCTCTCCCTCCAGCGATGACTACAAAGACTTGGGGTTGGGAGAGTAAAGTCGCTGGGTTTAGTCTGTCTGATCGTTTGCAGGGAGCGCAAATATAGGTGACTAGGACCGTCTGCGGTGGCTGGGGGCTTTACCAAAAAAGTAGCCCATCTGTCGTCGTGATTCATGTCTCTTTTAAAACTACGAGTACCTTCCGAAAACTTTTCCCAGCCGAAGATTCGCTATCTCCCGGCGACCTGTACAAGTCGAACACTCATTTAACCCTTCGCATTAGCATTCCCGTATTTTTTACGACCCAAACTTTTAAGAGGTTACAAGTCCACCAATAGAGACAAAAAAGGAGCAAAAAGTGTGACCTTGATCGTTTTGCCGTTTTATACCCTGAAAAACTCTGTATACTTTCAACAGAAGGTGTTATAAGCCTACATAACCTCAAAAGGAATCGATATTGGTCTATATAACCTCAAAATTAAACTTTTCGAGAGGAAATACTATAAATAATTACGACGCAGAGCGTAAAGGGACGCGTAAGCGCTCGACAATAGTCGATTTTATCGAGATCGTAAACAATTCATCCTCGAGGTTCTAGTATCGGTAAGATTGACAGCTTTCCGCTTCTTTTGTGCGAGCTGGATGTTTACAGTCAGTCAAACGGGACGTAGAACAATCTGTTCGTACTCTCTGCCTTTCAACCTGAACCCCACCCCCCCCCCCCCCCACCCCCACA